>DVQG01000781.1:0-12870 GCA_018231605.1 Papilio ambrax
TATACAGACGAATTGAATACCTCCTTCTTTTGGGAAGTCGGTCAATAAATGAAAAATATACGTACATCGATGAGAGACACGTAAAAAGGTGTAGCAATGGAATGCACAAAGCGAAGTAAAAATCTGAACACATATTAAATTTGAAATATCCTTACCAAAGTGTAAACGGAGTACTGACGTTTTGATGGATTATTCTGATCCATTCCAGAAAAGAAAGCAGCATAAGGTATCAATATACTCATTACAAAACTATATTCATACAAAGATTCTAACTATAATTTTACTTTCAATGCAATATTACTTATGTGCTAATCTGATTATGTTTTTAAAAGTATTACTAATGTTAAAAGCAAGTAGGGTATTACTTGTATTAAAAGTACTAATATTGATTTATCTGACTATATGAACACCTGTTCGTAGGTCTCCTCTGGGAACTCTACACCGTACTCTTTGAGCAAGTACATGATGTCTCTGAGAGGCTCGAACATGAACTCAGTGCCAGCGTCCTGCTTGGCCTTGACCTCGTTCAACACCTGCATCACCCGCAGCAAACCCTCGTAATCATCCTCTCCGAGCTCCACAGACAGCTCCTTTGTCGCATACACTATAAATTTCTCCAAGTCGTCCAAGCTATTGAGAAATTCGTATTTAAATAAACAAAATAACAAGCTGTTAATAGTTTTGTTACAATTTTTGTAACAAACCTTGTATGCACGTGATCTTTTAAATTCTGTTTGTACAGATTACTCCATTTACATATGATGTTCATGATGGCCTGGTTCAGCCGCTTCAAGTCCAGTTTAAGCCAGCCATTGCATAGGTATTCAGTTGGCAAAGCTGATACCTCGTCGTACAGTGCATTGTATTTGTCGATCTAAAATATGTCATTTTAGTATATTCTTTAGTTTAATACTTTACTATTGGCAAACCTGATATTTAATTACGCGAATTAGCTTTCATGGAATTAAGAAAAATAATAAAGTCTCAGTTACTTACAGATAAATTACCTTTCTAACGGTGAAAAAATTTTTAAAATCGGATCATCAGGTTTTGAGTTATTTCAATACATAGAAATGTACAAAAATACAAATCTTTCCTCTTTTAAGGTAGTATAGATTGAGATACCTCTTTTTGGTATTCTGCGAGTGTCGGTTTCACAATAGGTGGATCCTCTCCGTTTTCGAATCGATACTTGTCAAATTCCTCTGGAGGAATAACTCTGCCATACATCAAAAAGTTGTTCAGAACCTCCTGCCTGTCCTCCATCCACAAAGGAGTATACTTCTCATATTTCTAAATAAGCGAAAGAGATATTATTACAAATAATTGTTACAATCAATACATAAAGAACTATTTGATTACATCTATTTTCAACGTTAACATATCCTACAAACCGAGGCATATTGCAAAACGTCATTTGTGCTGTTTTCTATTCTTTTCAACAAGTCATGGTAGAGATCTATCATTGCGTCTTCATCCGCTATGTCATCTGTAAATAACACAATAATATTGTCACGCTAGTTAACTTTCAAACATTTATCATATCCCAATTTTATTGCAATGCCAATTATTAAATAAGCGTAACACAAATGTTGGAAAACCATCGTCAAACCTTGATAGAAGATAAATGAATTAAAGATAGGTCTAGCCTAAATAAATTGACAGTTATATGATAAAATATTTTCTAAGTATATCACTAACCTTCATAGGAAGCAATGGGCACAATGGGGTCGATACGTGGAAACAACGTAGCTTGCAAGAACATATCTTTCATCATTTCATTGAGAGTGTCGTAAAGACCATAATTATCTTGAAGTTCCAGAGAAGGTGTGAAAACTATGTCTGAAATTCAAATTGACTTTTGAATATATTCCATTCGCTATTTTTTATTACACTTGTAATTTACTTTTTCAAATTGCAACGTAATTTAAAATTATTCACCTGGGTCTTTGAGCTCAGCTATAACTTGCATGAAGGCGACTCGCGGGCCCTTTTCCAAATCAGTCTGCTTTTCAAAAAGATCAAGGCTTGTCTGTATCGCTTTCATCACTTGACCAGAAACCTAGTAGTTGATTGTTTTATCATAATAATGACAGCATGGATATGTAATATTTTTTTAAAATCCCGCGATTTATTTTTCAAAATCATTGTAACTAGTAAAGTACATTTGGATACGTTAAAAATTAGCCTGCAGATCTTATGTGCTTTAATATCAAACTGTCTGCATCAAATATCATCGTCATCAATGTAATTAGAATATGAGTAAAAAAACATATGCATGTGATAAACAGAGATACTAACAAGACCATCGACATATTTAACATAAGCAGGCCAGCGTTCTGCTCTGAATGCCTCCTCCTCCATTTCAATCCTTTCAGCTTCTATGTCCGCTAATTCTTCTGGATCAACCTCCACCTCTTCTTCTTCTGCCGGAGAGTCTACTTCTTCTCCTAGATTATTTGATAACAAATATTATTATATATTACATACCAGTAAAAACCAATGTATGTATTTACTAAAATAAAATTATAAATTTACCTGCTTCTCTTTGCTTTTGACGTTCCAATTTCGCATTCTGCTTCTCTTCTCGCTTTAATCTTCTTGCCTCCCGTCTTTCGAACTTCACCCTTTCTAACTCCTCTTTTTCTTGTCTCCTTTCTTCCCTAATCAAACGCCTTTCTTCTTTCCTTGCCATAATCTCTTCTATTTTCTTTTGTCGAGCCGCTTTTTCTTCATCATCGAGAATAGCTTCATCAACTTCTTCTAGCTCTTCGTCTTCAGATTCTAACTATTTTGTTACAAAAAATAATATGGAATCACACGTTTAAATAATTTTTGACTGCACTTAATCTACATCTGCATATTTATGATAAGTGTATTTTCAAGTTTATTTACATTAGAAATATTCACTTCGGATAAGTAGGTTATGATCGCCTAAAGCCTTATTCAATAGGATAATACCATAAAACAAATAAGGGGACCAACTGAAACGGTGTAATTACTTTAGTAATAAGTAGTAATTTTAAACAATATTCTATTTAAAAAATACTCCATTTACCTCCTCCTCTTCTTGTATATTGAAAAATAATTTGTAATTATCGCTCAAAACCTTAACAAACTCTGCGTGACTGTCAAGGATCTTGTTTCTCCTGAAAAACATTCAAGAAAACATGTAAAAGGACAACATTTCTTAAGAAATTTAGTTTTTTAAATGCCGTTAATCATTAAGTGGTTACTAAAGTAGCTTCTTAATTTCGAAGGGTCGTCCTTAGTCACAAAGACTCTTTTAACGACAATCAGCCCTACAAATAAACGCGGTATAAAGTTAAACTTAGGAATAACCTGAGTATAAGTACAATTAGTACAAATTTAGCTTATACTCAGTTAATTCCTAAGTTTAACTTTATACAGCGTTTATTTGTAAGGCTTGAGTATCTAATCATGTTACCGCTGCACGAGTCTCGGATGGCGTTCTTTGACTGCCAGCAGTTCCAGTTTCTCTGGGTTCTCCTTGCGCACGTGCAGCGGCTTGTCCGCCCACGTCGCGATGTTGTCCAAGCCTTGCTTCACGTTGCGCTGCGCCGTCAGCACGCGCTCCTGCAGCGTGTTGATGGCGCTGTACACCTCCGCCATCCACTCCGTGACTGTAAACCGCTCATTTAATGGTAAGAGATAGAAAAATCAATAAAATTGGGACTCTTATGTTGCTAAAAAACTTACTGCCACCTTCAGAGTCATTTATTGGTTATTTAAACAAATACGCGGTTTCAGAATACTTTTTCAATGTTCAACCTCATAAAAAATGTCCTTACTGACAAGCTCTCTGTAGTGCTAATTCTAATTTAATTAGTTTTTGTATGATAACTTACAGTCATCGTTCCACGTGAACTCCTCAACGCCGCGGCCCAGCAGCTGGTCGATGGCGTAGACCTCCTTCTCAATGAGCGCCACCTCGGTCTCGTGGCTGCCCTCGCGGATCGCATTGTACCAAGAGATGGCACGGTTCAGTCGGTTCATGTCATACTGATGTCACATTACTTAAGATTAAATTATTATAAAATAAGTATTGTTAGCTAAACATAATGTTTTAACTGTGATCATGTTTATTTTATCAATTATCACTATCAATTAAACAGAACAAATGTGTACTAACCTGCAATTTCTCGTTCCGATCGTATAATTCCATACCGTCTGCTGGTATGCCTTGTTTATCCAAATATTTAAAATACCGGATCTCACGGAGTAAGAGAACCAGCTGGAAGAAGAGTCACAGGTAAACCTATGTGTTTAAAACTCAAAATATTACAAGTAAAGCTTCTCTTACCTCTGGACTAAAATTGTTTCGCACGAATGGGGGATCGCGATAGATAAGGTTCTTGACGAGGTGCACCTTGCAGATGCCGGGCACGGTGGCGCACCACTGCTTGAACTGCCGGTCCTCCTGCACGTTCAGGTAGCCCAGCATCTCGTTCTGCTTCTGCTTCATGTACGTCGCGTACTCGCTCGTTATTATCCTTAACGTTAAAACACGAGTTACCATCGAAATCACACGAACAAGTTTTATTAACGAGTTAAAAAGAAGTTTATACGCACGGATCTTCAAACAATATAAACTCCTCCATCGGATCTTGGATCCTTTTCCGTAATTTGTGTATCCACCATACCATTCCACTAACTGGCGGGAAACATGGATCCACCATAGGCCTTTGTGGACCCTTCGTCAATTTCTGATAATAAAAATACGTTTGTCACTTGATGTTACACTTTAAAAAAATTACAAAAACGTCACAAAAACTGGTGTACGTACCCCCATTTCTTCATCAAATATTTCTTTTACGTCGTCCAAATTAGAATGCATTAAATCCAAAAGCTTAGTAAGTTTAGGTTTCAATTCTTCTTTAATAACTTGACGATGAAACAGATCGCCAATAATTTGAAAGAACTGAAACACGGGCATCTGTTTACTACCACAAAACAATGTTAAAAGTCAACCTTTAATCACCGTGAAATCATGACTGTAATTAGAGCTATAAAGGTGAAACTAACTTTAAAAAAGTGTTGCAGATTTTCGCACTCGTCTAAACCCTGTGAAAAGAGAGAAGCAAGCTTCTTGTCCACATCTTCTAGTACCACCATGTGCTTCTTGTGATCCGAGATGAAGGAGGGATCTTCGGGGTCCGCGGGGTCGTATGTTATATTGCCCAATAACTGATACTTTATGGTGTATTCGTCAAGGACCTGGAATAAATTACTCGTCATGTTTTTGTAGCGAAGGGTTTTCTAAGTTTATTATAGGCAGTTATCAAAGTATTTAATTATACGATATTACTTATACTCCAAAGTCGATGACATCATTCAGTCTTTTTTCTCTATCAACCTCTCTACTATTACAATTAAACACCGTGGCCTAAGTCTTAAAACTGGAGCTAATTAAGTCAGGTAATTCAACTGCTTACTTTTTTTTACCTGTTTACTCTCTTAAGTAATAGCCAACTTTACGAGTTTAATGGAAAGAATGTGAATTCGAACCTCCATACATTCACTGCTTAGGATCTTCCCACGTAAGCCGCAGAATTCTACTTTTTCCAACTTGAATATCTCGACGGTGGCCTCCAATATCTCCTCAATCATGACGAGGCGCTTCATGTACTCATTGAAGCGCATGAAGACGCGGTCGAAGTCGAAAGACCAGCGCACCGGCAGCACGCCCGCCGGGAAGAACGTGTTCACTTTGTCCCGATTCATTGAATATGTTTCACTATTAATAACACGCAATTAAAAATGGATATATCAACCATAGACAGGATAAACTATGTTATAAATAACCAATTAACTCAAGGTGAAAAAATTTCACACCACAAAGAACCCAATATTTTTTAATACGATAAATTAGTTGTATTAAAAGTACAAATTTTAATTATTTGTAAGTTATAAATGCAATTGTAATGGTTAACTCAGTCTTTGTTGTTTTCAATAAATTATTTCTATTTCTACCTCTAATTATAAACGTAACTAATTTAACTAAAGTAATAATTGGACTTACATAAAGTGATTCAATATATCAACAGCTTTCTTCAATTTCATCAACTGCTCGTCCGGCTCGCCTTGGAATATCGACATCGGATCTATGGAGATTGTGCACTGCTGCACCAGTAGATTGCACACTTCTCTCAACAATGCTAAATAAAAGACAAATTAAAATTATAGATTGAGAGAATTATTGAACTAAAACACAAAAGGATATGCACTTACGTATGAGTTTCTCAACGCTGCAATAATACCGAGAGCTGCCCCAGAGCAGGCCTATGCAGTGGAACATCGGCCGGATGAGCCCCTTCGCGTCGATGAAGTCCGAGCCCTCTATCGCCTCAAAATGTGGTATCAGAGGCTTTTGGTATACGTAGATATCTCTGCATTCCACTATAGCTGAGCATCAAAAACATCATTGTAGTTATTAATATTATAAATGCAAAAGTTTAGATGGATGGATGGATGGATGTTTGTTAAAGTTTGTAGGCTAGACGGCTGAACGGATTTCCAGGAAATTTGGTAAAAATGTAGATTTTAGTCTGAAAGAACAAATAGGCTACTCACTTTTGTTTTTTTTTTAATTCCACTTGGAAGGAGTCGCGGCCGAAAGCTAGTTACACATAAAATCTGCCACAATATCATTTAACTACTAAGTATAACTAAAAACACTACTTATCGCAGTTATTAAATAAACAAAAAAGACAAAGGGATCCGACCAAGTTGATTTTTACAATTCACTGTTGAAGAGCTTGAGATCTCCCAAATTTATATCTGAAAGATCTTTAAATACCGCAGGATTATAACCTAGCTGTTGCCCTCGACTTTCTCAGCGCGGAAACAAACATTATAATAAATAAAGCTTATTTTAGTCAGTGCTAACGTACTATTTCTTGGTGACAGATTTTTAAAATCGGTCGAGTAATTTTTGAATTATTTCAATATGTACAAAAATACAAATCTTTCCTCTTTATTATATTAGTATAGATTGAGATATCGTCACATATGACTTTACCAGCGACAATATTAGTAAGCATGCTCTTGAAGCAGTTCAAGTAGACGCTCTTGGTTTCTTCCAGGTAATGAGCCATGCGCTTAACGCGCGGGTCGCGCAGTTGCGAGTAAATCCCCTCAAGATTACGTAACCGTTGGGTATAGAAATCTATGTCGGCGCTCGGCATCGGAAACTTAGTTTTTTTGAATACTGAAAACAAAGAAAATCTGTTATATTAGTATGTGTCTGTCCACCTTATGGTTTATCTATACTTATTTCGAAATTTATATATTTTATGTGAATAATTTGAAAAGTAAAATTTTCTTATTGACATCACCGAGGTAAGAATCTTCTTGGAGCAGATCGTGGACTTGCTGCGCCCATTTGATTATTGCGCCTTCAATATTTGTCTTTAGAGCCAAGTCGACATCTTCGCCATCACTGAAATACAAAACCATCATCTTTTATTACCTCACGTTTAAACAAAAAACTACCTGCATCCTATTGACAGCAATAAACTGTTAGAAAGATGAAAGATTCGTTTGCAACGAATAAACTAAAAACCTTCCGAACCGATTTCGAAAATTCGCAGCCATTAGATAGCTTTAATATCACTGAGTAACATAGCTATGTTTTCAATTTTTTTTTTAATTCCCCGCGGACGATGGTAAAACTAGTTTTAAGATAACTTGTTGGAGACAAAAAAGTCACCTTTCCTTTATCCTTGTTTCAGCGTAGTAAATGTTCTCCACACCCGCCGGCATCGGCAACATCACCTGACTCGACATCTCTCCTTTTAGCTGCAAAATTATAACCAACTAGTTAACGTTAAGGAACATAATTAATAAAGTTTCTTAGTTAGAGTAGAGATAGATCTAAAATATAAATCGGATCTTTTTGCCCAACGACAATCTATTAAAATTTAGAAAACTGCCTTAAAGTCTATTTATTACATTACGATTAAAATAAATAGAAATAAACTCTTGATTTTACTTGCAACGATTTTAGTCATCATCATCAACTTGCACTTATCCCTTACGGAGGGTCGGTACGGTATGTGCTACTCTTCCATACACCTCTATCAGCCGTCACATCTGAATCCACTCCCTTCCGAAGCATATCCTATTCACACAATCCATCCATTCTTTCTTCAGTCTTCCTCTACCTTCGTACCCATGTAAATGCAATCTTAACATTTTTTGGTTTATATCGCCACCCCCTCGTCACTATGTTTAAATACGATGAAAAGTGATATCAAAAGTAACCTGATGCATCAAACTTCTGAGATCATTGACGTGTCGTCGCATGTCCTGCTGCACTACCTTCGGCCAACCTTTCTGGTTTTCAGGATTACACAGCATTGGACCGATAACTTCGTCAGCCATCACGCTGAGGTCCATGAGGACGTTGCCAGACATTTCACCAATTGTTAACACCTACAATAATATATTTACTTATGTTAACATAACCTAACAATAATTTCGCTCGGTCAGGTTGTCTTTGTATACACAAAGATAACATACAAATGCATGTTTCGTATTTAGGAAGAACAACTATTGAAAAAAACTTATATTACCTGTCGCAGATTGGTTTGCGTTACTTTGTCACTCATATTCCTTAAGAAATAAACCATCTTCCCTCTACTAATTGGCGGAAAATGTGTAGCGCATGTTAGCTGTCCTGCTGTATTCATCCGAAATACAATGACCTCATACTTAGGCGTGTCAAAAAATCTGAAAAGGATATGCTGTAACAAAAGAACAAGGATTTACCTATCATTCAATAATTTCGGGCTACCCTCACTGCTGATTTATATTTATCACCGATCAAGTAGAGGTAATAAATCAAATGAAAGGGAAGAATAAATAAATGACTGTTGGTTTTTATTAAATTTGTTAGAATTATATTACCCTTTCGTCTCCAGTTACAAACTTTTGCCATTTGTCAAGCTTTATCTTCAATGTTTTCATAATATATTCACTTATGAATTCAAGTCTTAGGTCGATATCCTCTTTCTGTAAGAATAAAAAATGTTAAAAGACTGACCTGGAACTCTTCTACAAAACAAGTAAGACTACTTACATCGCCCATCTTGAGAATATGTTATTAAAATATTTTACACACTTAATATCTTATATACATTTTATATTAATAGGTTAAATAATAGCCTATTAAATTCTGATATTATAAACAGAAAACCACTTATTGAGTGAGAAATGTTCATGTATTTTCGTTATTGAATTTATATTGTTCGTTGCTATGGCAACAGCTTTTTTGAAATTTAAAAATAAATCGGTCTATTTATATTTATACTTTTTGCTAATAAAACTTGCCAACCTACAGTAATATAAAATTGTACAATAGAAACTGATAATTTACATTAAAATACGACAAATTGATAGACAACAGCATTTGAGATGTTCTAATAAAAAAGTTAAAATTGCGCTAAAATTAAATGCAATCATTATCCTTCTTACATCCTCACTTAAAACTTACAATTATTATTTTTAGTATAATATTTAATAGGTAGTATTTTAGTAAGTATGATTTATTTTCAGACGCTGGTTGTTATGTCTGAGTTTTTTTGATTCTGTCAGACCTGTCAGATGTCAAAATACGCGCCAAATCAAGTTTGATTTTGTATTTTGAAGTTAAACTGTTTTAATTCTTTTGTTATAACAACGTTAATATTTTTAATATTACCCATTTCATTTAAAAACCCACTATGGAAGGCTTTGATGATCCTGGAGTTTTTTTTTCTGATAATTTCGGTGCCGAGGAAAATGAATCACAAGATCAAATTAATTTACAAGCCGTAAAGAAAAAGTTTAAAGAATTTATTCGACAATATCATACTGGAAATTTTAATTACAAATACAGGTCTGTAAATAGCTATCGTTATTTAATGATTACATGACAAGATTTTATTCTATTTACTTCATTTTTCAGAGATGCTCTCAAACGTAATTATAACCTAAACCAGTACTGGGTTGAAATTAACATAGAAGATTTGTCAAGTTTTGATGATGTTTTAGCAGAAAAGTTATATAAGAAACCAACCGAACATTTGCCAGTTTTGGAAGAAGCAGCTAAGGAGGTAAGTTATAAAAATGTTTTTTTTTAATTGGACTAAGACACAATGGAAAGTTTTAGGACATCATAAGAAAGATGATATTATGATATTAACTCTTCAAATCAAAAAAGTTGCTACTTTCTTGATGGTAATAACTCTTACTGTAGTTTTCTAATATCTTGACAGTTCAAAATATCATACAAGTCGCTGCATATACATTTTACATAATTTCGGGTGTATTAAGACATAATTGAAAACAATGAATATTTCAATGCACAAAAATGACCTAGGACTACCAAGATACAATCATCCTGGTAGTCCTAGGTAATTCCTTACTTCAATAAGTAATATATTGAAAAAATACATGTTTCAGTTAGCAGATGAGCTGACAGCGCCTCGACCGGAAGGTGAGGAGAAAGTAGAAGACATACAAGTGTTACTATCCTCCGATGCACATCCATCTAATTTAAGAGAACTTAAGGTAGATTTGAATATCTTACTTTTCTTATGAAATATAAATACAAAAGTTTAGATGAATAAAAAGATTTTTGTTAGAGGATATCCCTGAAATAAAATTTGAATAAAATTTGACACAGAAGTAGAACATAATCAAACAACAATTTTTTTTATTTGTGCAAGCAATAGGTGGCCTTGCTTGCGCATCTTATTGATATAAAAGAGATTGATGTAATCTATATTAATATTATAAAGAGGAAAGTTTTTGTATATGTCGACATAACTCGAATAACTACTGGGCCGTTTTCAAAACTTCTTTCACCACTATAACGCCACATTATTAGTGAGTTACATAAGCTACGTTATTTATTTTCTAGGAAACGAAGTTGCCAGCAACACCTAGTAATTGACATATGCTATGTAAATGCTAAACAATAAATAGTAATTTTATATTTAAAATTGTTTTCAGTCTGAAACAGTTTCACGTCTGGTTAAGATACCAGGTATTGTGATATCAACATCAGCAATAAAAGCGAAGGCAACAAAAATATCAATACAATGTCGCTCCTGTCGCAATATTATACCCAATTTGCCTGTGAAACCTGGACTTGAGGGATATGTTATGCCTAGGAAATGTAATACGTAAGTGAATATTCTAATTGAACAAAATTATTTATTAAAAAATGCACATACTTTTACCATATCTTAATCCTAAATTACCCTAAATTTGCGTATAAACTTTGTTGAAATTATGAATATGTATCTTACACCCGCATCCCAAGTCCCTGACTAAAAAATGCGTCAGAGGAACGACAGGGCGGCAAAAAGCGGCAAAAAATACAGGTACGACTTTTTTTTTTAACTCACGCAATTTATATTTTATTTTTTATTTGTTTTCAGGGAACAAGCTGGTCGACCAAAATGTCCCTTAGATCCATATTTCATTATACCAGATAAATGTAAATGCATTGACTATCAGGTAAACAATAGTTTTTTTTAAATTCCATACAAACAGGATCTCAGGCAACAGCTTCAGCCAGTATTTCTATTGAGATAGTTGAACTGTGCAGGTGTTGAAGCTGCAAGAAAGTCCGGAGAGCATCCCTCAGGGTGAGATGCCCCGTCACCTGACAGTGTACTGCGAGCGTACACTGTGTGAGCGTGTGTCACCTGGAGCAAGGCTGACCGTGCTGGGCATATACTCCATCAAGAAGATTGCTAAAATAGGGGTGGGTCTGTCATCTAAAATACATCTTTCAAACAATATAAATGGGAGGATGTTTGTTAGAGTTTGTAATCTAAACTGCTGTACAGATTTTGATTAAATTTGGCATGGATGTGTAGGATAATCTAGAAGAACACATAGGCTACTTATTTTATTTTTTTTATTTCGACGAGGACGGAGTCAAGGGCGAAAGTTAGTATGAAATAGTTAACAAAATAATATTGTTATCTTATTACTATAGAAAGAGAACCGTGACAAGGGTTCAGTGGGGGTGAGGTCATCGTACCTGCGCGCGGTGGGGCTGACGGCGGAGGAGGGTGTGACGGGAGGGCTGCGACCCTTCACAGCTGACGAGGAGGAACAGTTCCGTCGTCTGGCCGCGGCGCCAGACATATACGAGAGGATCGCCAAGTCCATCGCTCCCAGTGTCTTCGGCGCTGTCGATATGAAGAAAGCTATCGCCTGTTTGTTATTCGGAGGTATATACAAGGAAACAAATTCACTACCCATTGCTATAGATGACTAGCATGTATGAGTGCTGCTATAAAATGTTTCAAGCTTTTTTATTATTTATTTTTTAGCTATACAAAATCAACTTAAAACTAGTATCACACAATAAACGCTAAATTAACCTCAGTGGTAAAAGCTATAGGCATTTGTATGCGAACTGGCATATTACCTAGGGTAGTAGTTTTTTTACTATTCTTTAGCCCTAATTGCAGTGTGAATTATTTTAACATGGGTAGGAAATAAATGTTCTCTACTGTACAACGCGTCCACTATAACATATATCGTATATAAAGGAAACTTTTTTAAATATTCCAGGGTCCCGTAAAAGGTTACCGGATGGTCTAACTCGGCGTGGGGACATCAACATCCTGCTACTGGGTGACCCTGGCACGGCCAAGTCCCAGCTGTTGAAGTTCGTGGAGAAAGCTGCCCCAGTTGGGGTGTATACTTCGGGCAAGGGCTCCAGTGCAGCCGGACTTACTGCATCCGTTATCAGGGACCCCGGCAGTGTGAGTATTTAGTCATCATCAACTTGCCCTTATCCCTTATGGAGGGTCGGCACAGTAAGTGCTGCTCTTCCATACA
>DVQG01000782.1:0-12869 GCA_018231605.1 Papilio ambrax
GTGCGAAGATGTTAAAGCGGGCCCTACCACTGTTATGTACTTCCGTCTTGTAAAAACTACATAAAAAACAAAGCACCAACAGTCTTCAATACTATCATACTAAAGATGAAAAGGCAGGTAAAGGCAGTATGGGGTAATGATCATTTCTAAAGTAAATCTAAATTATATTAGAAGGAAACGTAGATAGTTTGCAGCAACCCTGAGCAGCCACGTGGGACTTCACAGCACCTGTTAGCTAAATATACCGAACAGCAATCAGCTCGCGCATCTGCTCGCAAAGAACATTACGCAATAACTCTATGGTAATGGTCTGTCCCCGTATCCAGATGTTCGCAGCAAACAGCAAGCGTTGAACGTGAGATGATTTTATGTCGGAACCAGTTGTGTTGTCGGTCACCGATCGATGGTTATAAGGCAATAACTTTTTATTATGTCAGAGATACCTATAGTTTTTATATGAAGACTAATTTATAGTTTTGGTAGTCCTTCCTAGTTTCGTAATTTTAATTAATGGAAAGAAAGACTGTTCAGCCGGTGACCAACAAAAATCGCAACATTTTAGTTTAAAACATTATTACGACGGTGGAAGGTTCTACATTTTAACTAAAGAAGTATTAAGGATACAAAACACTTTGAAATTTTTCATTGTCCTATCCGTTACTTTCCCTGTTAGATCGTCTACTGTTATTCTAAATGTTTTTTAGAAAAGCGAGAGACGATCGAGAAGACAATAATTGGTCTACAATATTGAGTTTACAAATAAATCAAGAAAAATTAATATATCACATAAGACAATTTTAACAAAATTGCTACTAAGGCGAAAGTATGGTATAACAACTAAATGAATGAATAGTTTCAAATCACTTTATATGAGAATTTATTTCATTTATTAAGAGATTGTATTCACGACACGTGCAACTAATTGTGGGCCCGCATACAATGATTGGCGTCACACTTTGCTTGGCAATAGCGTTGCACTTCCTTCAGACACCCCAATACATCCTAATTTAGGATAACTACTAGGTCGAGAGTTTACTGCCATTTTCAAGAGTCTTTAAGGTCCTTTCATTTTGGCACATATTTTGTAGCTGAAATTAGTAGTAGAGAATTGGACCACATAATAAAGTTTTTAAGATAAGCAAACAATAATTTATTTTTTAGGTTATAATGGTTATACTTCAGATATGCTACGATGAAAGAGAAATCTTTTAATAATAGCGTTCTAATTATGATGCAATAATTGTTAATCAAAAACAATAAGAGTTATGTGAATCCTGTATTAAGGTTATTAACTTTGCACGCTTGTTATTGTGTGAGTTGTTACAAAAAGGGATGCATTGTCCCGCCGACCCAGGTGGTCGCCAGTACTCACCCGGTCCTGGCCTGTTTCCTTACGCGGAACTCGATCGGGACATTATTCCCTTCGCTGGTCTCTAAACTTACGCTTATTTGTGTCCATTGATTACAATCGAGTTTTTTTTACGCGAACGGATTGTCTTTGGTTTCATTTGTTTATGGTTAAACTTCATTCTCGTTTGCATCTGTCAATTGTTGACTAGTTTGTATTCATAGATATTATTGTTGTGTTTTTTAACGTAACATTGCCATAATAAGATTGTGTTGGTTATGGATTTCCTTTTAAAATCTTTTGTACCTTATTCTTATAGGATCACCTTTAAGAATGTAAGTTATAGACATTTTACTTCTTTATACTGTAATATCGCGCACTATAATGTGTTTTATTCCAAACATAGAGTAATGTGGTTAAAACACATAACAAACGATGAGCATTAACTCAATGTTAACCTTTTTTTAACCGCGACGAGACTTAGAAGTTTGCCTGTGGTCGGTGGCTCGTAAAAATTTGCACCTTTCTCCTCACTAGAACATTGTCTATTTTTATGAAGTATAAAGTTTTACTTTCAATTGTTAAAATGCCATAAATATGTAATTTCTGTTGTCGGAACTTTTAGCAGCTTCTGCGGCTTACGTCTACAAATGTGGGGTAGATGAACTTGAGAAATATGAATGAAAATATAAGTTAAAATGCATTCATTGACTTTAGGTGAAATATAATTACTGTATACGCCTCATTTGAACGTTAAGGGAAACTCACTGTGATCTTATTAATCTATACCATAGAAAAAATACCACAATGCAAAATCCGCAAACTGCTTTCCTTTAATATCATTGTATGAAATACATAACAATAGCAAAAATGTAAGAGGAAAACACATATAGCATACGTAGGTAGATAGGAAAATACCTGTCGGTAGTTACGAGTCGTGGAAAAGTCACAAGTGCTTACGGTATCTGGAAAAGGCTTTCCCTAATTACTTGGGGTGTGTTTTGTTTGGTGCTATCGGCGTGTAACGAGCCGCAAATGGGTCTCCGATCGCGCGATCATGCGGGCCGCCCGCCCTGCGCCCCGCCGCGCCGCCCGCCGCCCCGGCTACGCGTCAAAGGCCTTTGTGCGACTGTAAGGTATTGTCTCTATTTACAGGCTTAGCGGAAAGATATGATATTCTGTCGCTCTCACAGTCGTTAATTAGTTACTTAGTGAGACCCTTCCTGTACATTTCTCAAGCTATATTCACACTAAGTGAAACCATGAAAGCGGTAGCATGTATTGATGAGTGTTAGAGTTTCATGATGTTACCATTTAAGGACTTGAGTTAAAGGTAATTTAAAGTCGTAGAATAAAAAGAGTAACACTTAAATTTCTTTACCTAAACTAAATATTTCTAATAAATTACCAAAAAGAAACTCACTTGTAAATTGAATTTTCATTAATCGCTTCCGCTAGTTCACAGCATACGTGGCCTTAGGAGATAAGCTCAACTGTGCCAGCGACGGAATCTCGCGTCTATCCTTGTTAATGAGTTTATCTCATATGTGCAGTGCAATTAGCCCATTGAATCTGGCACAAGGATTATTCGGAGGTGCGCGGTCAAAGCTCTTTGTTTAATTATTAAATTAAACCTTTAGGTTCTGTGTAAACTTATTTAAAGAAATGGAAGGGGTATAGACACTAGTTCTGCTGAGTTTACGAATGTATGGTAGTTATATTATCATTAATACATTAACTTACAAAGAAGTAATTTAGTCGATGTCAAGTGTGATATGTATTGAAAACTTTAGAAATCGTTTTGTATATTGCAATCCAATGACTGTTCTAGACTATAAATTTATAACAATTGTTACTAAAGTGAACAATTTAAAATTGAAATTAAAACCATTAAATTTAGTGACATCCCCATAATTTAGTGTGGCGTGTGTTGTAACAAATTATGTAAATGCAGTGTATGCAATATGGCCCGGCCAATGCAGCTATCTGGCTGCATCGACACGCGACACACATCGTTTTTAATTGTTTTCTATTTTTATTATGTGCCAGAAAGTGTGATTAGTAAGAAGAGTCCATCATGAAATACTCTGAAAGTTGTTATCTTAATACTTATATTTTTCTAACATTGAGCACGCTTGCAACGACATCATAATTTTAAGTAGATTTGATCCGGATTTTATTTGATATTAAAGCCGCTTCTTCTCATAAATAATCACCGAAGTATGAGTAAAAAACCTCACGTTTTAAAGACGAATAATTGTTGTATTTTCTTGTATGCTAATAAGCTTTTACTGTTCCTTCTAAGTCGAAACTATCCCATGTGACAGCAAACACGCTTTGTTTGCTCCTCGGGGCAGTGCGGATGACCACAACGAGACCTTGACAGTTCAGGAGCAACTCTCGCGCTCCGGCCACTCGACCGAGGTCCTTGCTCCTGATTTACGGCCTCCGAAAACCACAGGGATTCAATATGCCTTTGTTGCAAAATGTTTTTATTGAATAATAAAAATTTCCCCGCAAAATGGAACGACTTTATAGGTCATAATTCCATTTTAAACCTCACTTCTTTAGCGTGCTTACGGTTGGAATAAACGAGGTGCTATCTAGTGTAAAACCTTGTTAGTTTTCATTTGTTTTGAAACAGCAACAGTTGCTGGGGTTCTAAATCTGTGTTCACATTTGTAATTCACCCCGATTTACACGTTTTTATCTTTATAAAAAACGAAAGTAGATTCTAGGGTTTCGTGCCGAGTTAATAAATAAATCTCATAATTGTCTTAAAATAGACACTATAGCAATAAGAATAAGCGTATAGTACTTTAGCTTTTGCCCGCGTCTCCGTCTAAAAATAATAATAAAGAAAAAAAAATGTAGTCTATGGTACTCATGAATAAATTACCTTTCTAGCGGTGAAGGAATTTTTAATATCGGCCAAGTCATTTGAGCGGGTTCATTACAATCAAACAAATAAAGTTTGTTTGATTTTTTATAATATTAGTATAGATAATAAGTGGTCAGAAGCCAACGTTCTAAATTATTGGCGTGACGACAACATTACAGAGGAAAAACACATTTGTGCTTGAGATAAGAATCAGAAAGTAAAATGCGAACATGGAGATAATGACTCGATGAATAATAATGAGGTTTGTAAGTGTGAATCATCAAATACATTTAAATTGTTATCAATTAAAAGCAATATAATAGCGATTTGAGTCGGGTAGGTCGGGCCATATGGCGTGGTGGCGCGCGCCCGTAATTCGGGCCATGACGTCGGAAAACAACCTCAAATTTAAAACTATCAATTACTGGTTCCTAGCGGCTTCTGGGTCTCTTACCATAGTACAGAAAATGTTTTGAAAATCTCATATATAAGTCTTAAAACATATAGTAGGAAGTATTTATGTATGTATATTCGAATAGTTTAATTAAATCTTCACCTAAATTGGATACAACTTTTTATAAAAACAAAAACACACTCCTTGTCTAGTAGCTACATACTTAAAACCTGTAATACAAATTTAATGAATGTCAATTTAGTGAGTGAAATGAATCAAAACTTAGTTTTATTTTAAGTGCATAACCAAATGCATACCTTAAATAAGATTTCGCTGGTTTCGTGGCCGCGTGAGTTCATGTAAATTTGTTGAGCTCAATTGAAGTTAATAGGTAAGTGTAGAGGGCGAGGGTGAGGACCGCCAGCTGACGCGAGGTGTGAGGGAATGCAGCCCTCCCCCTCCCCCGCCCGCTGCACTCGACACTCCACGAAACCATCTCAATTATCTAACTAATAATAAACTAAGATAGACGTATGCATGCATTGCGATAATAATTAAAAAATAACTAAAATCCGTTCATTTATACCAATTTATTTATAGTCTTTTAACAGTTTAACAATGTAAGTAAAATTGCTAGTAAATAATATTAGCTACTTCTCAGTATGTAAAAAACATTACCTCCACGGCTGCCGCAAGAAATTCACCTGGAGTGTAACTACTTATGTCAATTTAAAATTGTGTCTTTTTTGAAAAATTGCAAACAAACCAATTACAATAATAGCATATTAGGTTTTGTAAAATACAGACTGCACTAGGGTATAAATGTAAAGTAGCAACATTGCCTTAGCAAAAAATGATAATTTCTAATATGAGGCTAGGCGGGAGTCCGTCGTATATTACAGAGTTGAAATGATCGCTTACAATACAGCCAGGTGTTTGCGAACTGATTATGTATACAAATGATGTTTCATTATTTGTCCCTAGAGTTTTAGAGCATACTGTAGTTATAGTACAACGATCTCTGCTGTCTACAACATAAGAAAAGAAAGAGTTAAGCACGTATGTTTTTTTTCATTTTTAGGATGTCTTTAAAGATTAAAATTATTTATTTAGTTACCAAAGGAAAACTAAATTTGCATAAATAATATAGTAATGATTTTTAAATAGCATGTAAATCAAAGTGCATGTGTATTTACAAATTTCCCTAAGCGCTATCTTATTCTACGAAAGGCGACTATGCCAGCTGTGCATAGATAAAATCTTGTCGGACACACGTGTAGTTTTTGCCTCAGGTTTACGCAGCACGCGCTCACTAACCATCCATTTGTTTTTACTAAACACTGATAAATAAAACTTCAATTTTTTTTGTCTTTTTAAATTTCCATTTGTGCACAGATAATATAATTTCAAGGATATAAAGCTGGATGCCGCAGTAGTGATTGAGTTTTTCCTGGTTTTAAGACTTTAAAGACAGATTTGCGTCTTACGTCTTGATAACTTTGAAAAGTAAGAATATGTCGTTTACATATCACAAAAAATAAAACGAATACAAGTGGTTACAAACATGATAATTCATTGCAAAAAAATGTGTTTTAAAATACATAAATGAATAATTATTTAATCTGTCGTCTCTAAAAAATGAAAAAAAAAGGGATAAATTCTTTGACATTCCATAAACCATAAAGCATTATTTATTAAAACCGAATGAATAAATTTTTATTACTTTTAGAAAGTTAGTTTTGTTGTATGTTTAAATGCAATAAATATCTAATAGCTTTTAACATTTTTCATTTTTAACTTGGCTGAATAGCCTAAAACCACGTAATAAAAAAAAAAACATTTTGCCGCCATTTTGGTATTGATCGCAAAACGAAATTGATCGTAAATCGAACTTAAAATTTGAATAGTGCTTCCGTAAAACAATTGTTCTGTATGATTATTCTTGTAATTAGCTATATTATAACCACAGTGTTAATTTTTTTAGTTATTATTGTTACACTAGTTTTGGAAGAAATTTAATTCAAGCGTCTTCATACAGATTATTTTTACAAACGTTAACAGGTATGTTAAATGATTTACATCTAGTGACATATAATTGGCAGTTTCTCGTCGTTTGTTAAACTGATTATTAGCGGAAAAATAAGATTGTACTAGATCTAGGTCCAACGCAGCTGCGTGTATTGGCCAGCTGCTAACGATACTAGGAATCCTAATCTTGTATGAGGTAACTAATACTTTTAGACGTCTTATTGTTAACTCGTTCTGTGTCATAATATTCTTGATGTTTTTTTAAGCCAAGATAACCTATATCTTTTTTGGTTCATATATGAAGGCGTCAATACCAATAGCACATTATCATTATTCATTACTAGTTGTTGCTCGCGACTTCGCCCGCTTGAGGTTAAAAATTAACTTTCTAACGATGAATGAATTTTTAAAATCGTCATATCAGATTAATTTAAATTTAGTTAAAAATGCAAAACTTTCCTCTTTATAACATTTATATAGATTTGTATGTGTACATAAAGAAAAAAAAGTTAACCTGTTTTATCTATTTGATCGTGGTATCAACATTAAAATTAAGATCAAACGGGAATCGTGCTCATCTTGTTATTTTAAAATCAAACAAAAAACATTTTGATTGTCAGTAATCCCCCTTATTTCCATGAGAACTTTTCTATTAATTACCCCATAAATGAGCAAAGCACTCACTATTACGATTTAGTTAAACAAAAGGGTTGAACGCACTCGTGGACTATTGTTTCTCGGCAATAAATCTAATGGATTGTATAATTATGTTCTTTAATATGTGACAGTCGCTCTTTAACATGTAAATTTATCCAGTAGCATATTGGCGGGTGAAGTGGGGTGGGAACGTATAGCGCGGTGTTAGGGCACAACGGGACGCCACTTCACTGCCGCAGCCGCTTTGGGGTTGCTGTTTATAATTTAGGTATTTTTAAAACTCTAAAATGTTACAACGTACATTTGGTTAGCTAAATTAAAACATTTCTACTTATTATATAGATTTTTGGATTTTTAAATCGAGCTTTATAGCGATGTTTTACCTCACTTCTTTAAATACTAGTTTCCCAAATAAAAATTGAAGATATTTTTTAACTTTTATCTCTATCACTTTATAACCGTGTAACAATTACTAAATTAATCATCCATTAATAAAATGTTATATTATTAAGCCAATATTCGCGATAGAACATTACATGGAGCGTATCAATTTAATAGCTAACAAAGAAAACAATAAAAGAAACAAATTCCTAAAAGCCCCCAGCACTTGTCGACCTCTTCTGAGGTGAATTCGTATTCGTATTCTTGCGATTGTTGCTATTGTTAGGGGAACAAAGCTTAAGTAGCCACTACATAAAATGAGAAATAGTTGCGATTTCACCGCGATATCGTTTGTGGGAATACGGGTTCGAATTCAGAATAAGCGTGTTGAATAAGTTGAATATGTTATAATTGTAATTGCTTCAGCGAGGACAATACACGTAACTTTGTTATATTTCCCTAGACCACAAAACTTTCCCATTGTATGGCTTAGTAGCTGTGGTATGCCGTTCAAGGCTAGTACATTTACAGTTGTAGTTCTATTAAAAATATCTAACAAAATCTATTTTTGTATAATGTGACCGTAAAAATATATGAAATTTAATTCAAACAATGTGTTCGTCTGTGTCCTCGAAGGCAAAATCTGGTCCAATATAACAGAAAAAAAAAATACAACTTTCTTTTTTACTTAATTCTACAACGTTGTATAAAGTTCAAATTTGTATCCGAATTTAATAACAAAGTATTAAAATAACGTTTGAGCAGTCAATTAAGCGGCAACGTATCGTCCATCGAGATAGCGCGATGGTGGTCCATTGTAGCGCGGCGCCCCGCGGTGCCCGGCAGCGCTGCGGCCGGCCGCTGCACCACTCGCTGCTCACCAATGTTTTATATTGCAGTTTTTGTAATTGTTACTTCATTTCCGCTTCGCTAGCCAAATGAAAGGACGCGTATTGTGGGAAGTTATTTGTAGTAGAACAGCTAAGTTACATATTTTATCGATATGAACATTGTTACTTCGATATTGACGAGATTTGTTGCTGTTTTCGATCTTTTCTTGGTAATTCTTACTACAGCAATTACTCGATCATTTTCATTGACAGGTTCTGGGGAAGTCGATTGAACATTATTTTTATTTAGTTCATATCTACCGTGTGATCTTAAAACATTTATTAAGAAGTTACTTTTTAATGAAGCGCCATCCCGCAGCGATCTACCAGTAGCCAACGCAAACGATTGTGTCTTCACACCGTACTCAAAGAGTTGCTTCGCGATCAAGTTAGCAGATAAGTAGTTTCTCACCTCCCCGCGGTCGCGGCGTTGCGAAAGGGTTCGCCGAATAATTGCAACAATCAATGTGAAGGAGCTATCGAACAATTTGTATGGTATTTGTGCGGGCTGTCCCGGCGATGCTATCGCGCCTCGGGGTGCCCGCGCCGTTGGGAACTCTTTAACACTTTCTCACACCTCAAGTGTTAATGGGTGTCGATAGTAAAATTAATAACAGCGTGTAGTTAACAAGACAATTTACACCGTTTGATTTTTTAGTATGAAGATAACGTGGCATAAAACTTTGGCGTAAAGCTTTTCTTCTCATGTGAATGTATGCAACAGGTGCTTATATAGCTATGTGTGTCAGTCATAATGGCGTCCCACAGTAAATAAAATATAAATTTTGCAATAAACTTGTCAACCTTTTAAGTTAACTTTTTTATTAATTATCTCGAACACCATTCGGAAATAAAAATCTTATTAGTAGTGTCTTACCAAGAAATGCGAAGCCTAACCATAACTCACGTACGAATCCATAATAAGACATAAACATCACCTCATAGCAATATGTCACAGGTAACAAAGCGCTGCGGTAACGGTGCCCGTCGCGGTCTCCGTGGCCCTGTTATTTACGATCTCCTGCCGAAGAAAGAGAACAAAAACCACTTTGCTGTTAAATATTTGCCAGAGACAAGAGGGGGCGATAATTCGAGGCTATTATGACGTCACTTCACGCCTTTTGTGTCGACGTCACGCCGTGTCATCTGCTCCTCGAGACGCCTGCCTCGACTATCACTCGATTATATCTATTGTGTAATTTTTTCAGTGCGCGCGAGTCGGATGTGCCACCGACGATGAATCTCTCCCGTTCGCTTCTTCGCTCAATTTCGCTGTAAAAACTCTAGAGAAGTTTTATTGTCTTGGGGACCTTTTACGACCTCTGTTTTGTGACGCTGTTATTGTTTGCGGACGATAAACATCTCGCCACTAGGTAGGTAGGGATCATCTTCACTTTTACCGGTGGTTTATTCAATAAGAGCCCTATCGAGTTCGTCAATTAATTTTAACGTGAATGGTAATTTCAGGTTTAAAATGGAACTAATAAATAGAGATTTCTTGATGCTGTCTAAAGATTTAGCTGCAACGCCAGAATCTGTTTTCAAGCAAGATCCAAAACTTGTAGCAGCGATTAATAAACTGTACGGTAGAAATGAAGAAGACAGTTTAAATAGTGTTATTGTTTTACCTGATCGAAAGCTTAACTTTGAAGAAGTACAGAAATTGTTAAATAAATCATCAAAAGACACAGGTAAAATTAAGAAAATAAAATTAGATAACACAAGAATGAGTAATGACATTGTATAGTATGAAAATTACTTTGTTTTAGAGAAAATACCAAGTTCGTATTTGCAAGAAAGAAGTAATATTAGAAAGGGATTAATTAAAAATATAGAAAAAATACTGGAGAAACTAAACAATTCTGCAGAGAGTGGCGATACCCCGATACTGCTACTAAGAAATCAGCGGTTATGGAGTAACTGCGTTTATGATCTAGATAGGTTTGAAATTAGTTCATCGTTTTGTTGATATTTTTTTATATGAAATTATTTTGGACTTGTGTCGATTTTAGAGTAACATTGAAAGCTTTTGCGGACGCGAAGAAAACAACTTTGAGTTATTCCAATCGAGAAGATAAGACGAGATTCAACGCTGTAGTTTTTGTTCTAACAAAAGTACACGAGTTATTACTGAAAAACCTATTAGTTACTAGAAGGTAAACCAAGAAAAATACTTAAAATTATGTAACGTAAGCGTGAATAAATGATATTTTTTTTGCTTTTCTATCTAGGGAACTTTTCTATCAAAATGTAACAAGACTTCGAAATCAGACTAACTTGGACGTTGCAGTTAGAGATGTTTGTTGTCTTTTACAAACACCACCTTGGAATTTAGGAATATTGGCGACAGCTAAAGGTCTAATTGCAGGCCATATTCAATTACAACTACGAGATGGTTCCTGTGTTGATTGTTTTGGGGCAGGTGGTGAGTGCAATTTAGAGTGATTTTTATAATTTTATGTTTTCAAATTCGGGTCGATTTCAAATTCTTTCACCGTTGAAAGGCTGCGTTATTTGTGAGTTAAACAGTCTAAGTTTCTTTATTATTTTTTATATGTATAAACTAAGCGACCAGTGGTTACACATAAATTCTATGGGTTTCTGTACCGCTTATAACATTTCTTTATAGTACTTTTAATTTTATGTTTTTGTCCAATAAAAAAAAATAATTATTTATCTAATACAAGCTTTCGTCTATAAAAATGTATAAATGACATGTTGTATTTTGAGAGTCTCATGTTATCGTTGTCGCATAGTACAGTCAAGGAATTTGATTAGTTTCCCACTTACGATTAAATATCTAGAAACTGTCGCCAAGCTATAAGTAACAGTTGCTATGACATGTTTCCCACAAATTACTATTTACTCAAATAAATGTCCTCGACTGTACATCAAATTTAACGTCCAACAAGTGTAGAATAACCGTCCATCACTGTCCTTTATCTGATATTTCATAAGTGTCGTTTTATAGTAATACGAGTCGAAACAGTTTCTCGTAATTTTGGCAAACATTTCATTTTAAAAGCGCGCACATATTTAAACTATCGCACAACTGTACAGTCTCGCTTTGATTCCTACGAGTTTATGTGAATGCAGACACTACATTTTTAGAACAACGAAATACTTGAGGCTGCGAAACAATCGACAATCGCACAACAGTTGTGCGATATTTTAGTAGAAGTTTTGACATGTGTTTATTGTAGGTCTTGCATCAGTCATATTTCAGTTTGTTTTTCATATCTCTCCCTAGCGTATTAGACCAGTGTGGTGTATGGTATTGTTCTAGTTTGGGAGACTGGGAACGATTTTTTTGAAGATCTTGAGCATAAAAGTGGTTTGTATTTGAAACTTTTTTAATATCGGCGCTAGTGTGCAATTAAACGTTAGTTTGGTGTTTTCCCATCGAGTCGGATATCTTTGACTCAAAAAATAGACAAGTTTTATTTTAATTCAACTGTTTCAGTAATAGCAATTCACAGCTATTTAACAAATGGAATACAAAAGTGAATATTATTAGTTTGTAATCGTTTAAGCACTTCAGTAAACTGTGATGTAATGTCATCTAATCTTGACAACCATAGACTACAATGGGCATAGATTACAAATATTGTCATAGACAATTCATGAGGATATCCAAAACAGAATAATTAATTAGTAAACCTCAAACAGTTGACTGTGAACATTTGAATATTTGAAATTAGAACACGTTTATATGACATTACAACTGGCTGTTGATAGACAATTTTTTTTTTCTAAGCAATACTTCACAATGTCATAATTTCAATAACTGGCTGTAAATAAAAAAAAAAACAATGAACCCACTGGCCACATAACACTGAGAAAATATTACAAATCAATTGACACGTCACTCGTTAAAATCAATTACAAGAGGTTATATGTATGTTTAAACCAACATACGTAAAAACATAGAATCCTTGAAAAACTCTAAATAGTTAGATAATAAACACGCCTTTCTCATAGTAACGTTTCTATTTCCCTGATGTTTTTCATCGTCCAATATTCTATCGCGGCTAATAAATTGAACAAGCTTTCCTACTGAATACAAATCGACGACAAGCGACGTCGCCCGCACGACACCAGCGCTCTCGTTTACTGCACGGAAAATATCCGATAAAAATCTCTTCGTTAAACTGGTGATTTCATTAAAGTTAAACTTATTATTTACTGAAAAATTAGTAACATACAGAAAGTTCATAAAAACACCATCTAAACTATAATATAATAAAGCGTAAACACACACTACTTTGTGACGTAAGATGTCAGCAATCA
>DVQG01000783.1:0-12866 GCA_018231605.1 Papilio ambrax
TATGGCCCAGTCACCCTAACTTAGGGTAGGCTCGGAGTCCCTTAGGAGGGACGTATAGTGAGCTGGTGTTGATGAATCGATGTACCAAGATGTAGGTATTTTATTTTAAAGGTTCATAAAAGGCGGCGACATAAACCATAGGTAATTGAGCGCATGTAAGACAAAAGTAACGGAAACGATTTACCTTGAGCGATGTAACTGTTATTTGCTTTGTTCCATGGATCTATAATTACACAATTGTGGAGAAAACATGAACACATTAACGTAATTAATTGCTATATATTAAAAACTTAAAAAATATATTAAAAACTATATATTAAAAATTGCTATATATTAAAATTAATAATATTAATTGCTATATATTAAAAACTTTTATAAATGATGTTTGGTACTAAGAGTACTATGATTTATTCAACAAATTTAATCCAAGTAAAATAAAAATTAATCAATACATAAAAAAAGTATGTCCAACTTCGGAAAAGTCTTGCTCTTTCAAGTAGAAAAATATTTACAAGGTGTCAAATGTTATGCTAATAAATGATGCCAGTGTAAGAACACTGCGCTTGCTTTCAAGTTAATTGCCTATTTAAATTTTTTATTCGAATATTGAAGAAGATCCAACATAAAAGATGCCTGGCGTAGATTCACGTCGAAAGATTTTCTGAGTCAAGTTGTGAGGTGAAATTTGTCTTTTCAAATAAGTCTCTTGAGTGCATACGTTAAAGTCTTTGAACGCCCGAGGTTTTATTTTGCTTTTAGTATTCGTTGGTAACGGCAGTTTTTATTAATAAAACATTTTTCTTGTTTATCCTATTTGTATCCGTTACGACAATATGTATTTTATTATTGGCTCGGAACAAATAAATTTGCCACAAGTTTTTCTATTGTTTGCTAGGGTCTGAATAAAAAAGTTTGTAATGTGTTTGATATAGGTGGCCAGTGTAATGTCTGCTGGGCAGTAAGGATGCGGGCCTTATTGTTCGTGTTTCAAAACAAAGTGGATACTAAAAATCTTCTTAGTTAGTGTTCCACCTCATTAGCATTGTGCAGACCAAATCTTATGCGTGCAGTGAGTCGAGTGGGGCGTCTCGCCGATGCGACGCCGACGGTTAGCTGTAGGTACATTGTTTGAGGAAAACCTCGTTATTGTCTAATGCGTAGATTATTTTTGCTCGCTGTAGTATTAATTTATACTCGTGCTAGCTGTCATGCGCGACACCGTCCATGTGGAATAAAAAAAATTCTTGTTTACACATGAGAAACTCAAATGTGAATTTTTATCTCAGACACTCTAAAATTGCCTTTTTTATTACGGGAATATTTAATATCATAATTATATGGAATAACACTCTGGAATATTTCAAATTCTTTCAATCAAGATTTTGCAAATCACAAACCGAGATTCGGCTGCTTATGAATTTTGCGAAATTGATTTAAAGTAACAATCACGCATCGCTAGTAAATCTAATATCGTATTTCCTTCTTCCTTAGTAAATGTAGTAATATTAATATAACCATAGTTAAACTGAAGTACTTAGTACCGACATATTTGATTGCAATCCAAGCTTTCCAGATATTTCCTAAGCTTGTTTGCTGAACTACGAATGTGCCGTAAACCGCTTCGTGTCGTAGCAAATATGCAAGGAGGTACTTCAACATATCATGCTGTGTTCATTCCTGTGAAGGGATTAACCCACGTTATCGATGCAGAATTAGTCCTAACTAGCGTGTATACAGTTTACAGAATTCACGATGAAAGGAATTATATCAAATACTACCGATGTAACGATTCAGAGTAATTTGAATTCTCTACATAATATTTCTGTAGATTTAAAGTAATTCTGTTAGCGTCATCACGATTAGACAAGTCTATTTTATAAAACTGACGCTTACAATGTCATGTAGTCAGTTCTATCGACTTTTCTACTTTTGAAGAGGTTTATGGTGCCTTTCCCTTGAAGTATTAACACCTTATGCTCGGTGTATTTTATAATAATGGACTTATATGATCACACATAATGTCGTAACAATTACAGTCTTTGTGTTAAAGATTTGAACCCACGAACAGTAAAAGTGCAATTTTATTTATCTTTGTAGACGACATTTTGACCTTTAAATTATATCAATGAGATAACGCGAACATGTAAAAATAAGTCCACAGGTCTACGTATAAGTAGTCGTGATAGATATAGCTATAATCAGTTGACCCGCTTACCTATAGCGCATGAAAGATATGAATAGATTGTCGCTACATTCTCGTAGACTACGTACTGTAATTATGCCAGTACAATGGAAGTTATGTAAAGTAAAATAAAACATGTTGGACGTGAAGTTCTTCATTTTCATATATCTAATGTCCAAGTGTACCTTTTTAGTTTAACTTTCCTAAACTGTTTAATATTAATAGTTTTGTTTAAAAATGCGATCGTATCGCCTAAAGCTAATTATAGTATTTTTAATGTTTTGCCAAATAGTCACTTCTTTAATTATTTCTTTAATTTACTCTTCTGCCTAATTTAGAGGTTTATCAACATAAGTAAATCAAGGGGTACAACTTTGTCTAAAAGTAATATCCTTTGTTAAGATACTTGACATTGCGATAGTCTTAAAAGCCGAGTATTTTTCGTTATCAGTATCGCAAGTACATCTTTTACCGAAAAATGTTTCCCTTTTTCAAAAACATATAGAAATTCCAATGTTTGTTATAGTTTGTGGCCTAAACAGAGGAACGGATCTGGATGAAGTTTGGCATAGATGTAGAGGATAGTCTAGAAGAACATGAGTCTGAAGTATCACTTGGGATACAGTTCATCCCTGAAAAATGTTAGGTTCCCGTGGGATACGTAGTTTTTTTATGTTTTTCGTATGTATTAAAACTGTGCAGACGAATTCGCGGGCAACAGTTTTATTATACGTGTATTTGAATGTATGCTATAAGTATTAAACACTTTTATAAGATGTGTGCGGAAAAATCTTGTAAATATCGGAAGGTGTATTCAACAATGCAACTATGCTAACGTAACATCTGCGAAATGAATCGTGCGAACATCTTTACTGGAAAGAGGATATCCGTATAACTTCTTTGCTGTAAATGTGAATAATTCCGAGATTGGGCATCTTGGATTTGAATTAAATTTTATAGTTTTTATATGTTCAAAAGGACTTTAACAATTCTTAAATATATATTATAGGTAGGTTTTTATTAAAATCTTACTGCTTAGATTCCCTAAGTGCTCTATCTGTGATATTTTCGATATCTGATTTCGTCTTCTGAATTGGTATGCCCTTTTTATTTCCGTCCTCACTCATTTAACTCAATTTCGATTTGCAGAACAAAGTCAAGGCCCACAAAGAGCTGAAGAGCTTAGAAAGTAGGAGAATTCACGTTCATTATTTTCGATTGTGCGTCAAGTTTTCCTTTACGTATATCCAAAAACATTGACAGAAACAGGGTTAGTTTATCTTTTCTTCACCTCTCGCGTCACGGTCGCGGCCACTGATAATATAAACATCAACTTCAATCAAACTATGACCTCGATCGCGGCATTCTTCTACGTAATAAGCTGATATCTATACGTATATATGTGTGCATTTATCGGTCTTCTCAAACTCTATCAACGCTAAATTATAGCTTATGAAAGTATAGAAACATCCCATCTTTCGTAATTTTTTACAAACTTTAAATTATCAAAAGTATATTTTCCAGCAATTATTACATAACACAACGCTTAATAGCCATTCAACGCTTGTTATTCTAAATGCATTGCGTTTGAATGGTTTCTAAAGTATTGAACAATTCTTTCAGTGAAAGGTCGTATGTGTAACAATCACGCGGGATTATACGAAGATGACTAACGTTTTCGACAGCGTAACCTTACTTCTAGTAGTAATTTTAATATACCCGTGTTGTACATAAACATAGTTCAAATACGATATGAAGCACCGCGCCTCTTAACAACATTTAGCCTCGATGAAAGTGGGGCGATGCTCGAGGGGAGAGGTAAGCATGTTAAGGCTGACGGAATTAGTTGCGAACCAACAGTTAACGCTTGTATAAGCTGCCTAATTGAGACTGGACATTTCACTTAGGTTTACAACCTGTTCAATTTATCATGATTGATACCCTAAATAAATAGCTAATTATTAAGGCGATGACGACTGGAATGACTGAATTCTGGAGGACGAAAACCTGGTGCGCCGTTCCCACATAGAGTTTATAAGAATGAGGAAATCTCACATAAACATTAAGTTTATTTCCTTAACACTTTCGACGATAAATATAATTTGATCTGTTATGTGACGATTATTTGATAAAATTGAAATGTCTTTGTTTAAAACATTGCAACATCTTCAAATGTAACAAAACATTATATTGTTTATAATATGAAATTCGCAAATGGAACTAACTAGCTAGTAATTACCTTTAAAACCCTGATGTCTCCAGGCATCATTGTCTATGACATTTGCGACATTGAGATCACCAAAAGGAGTGCCTACGATGACTTTTCGGGGTGGGATGTATCTAAAGTGCCCATTCTTTTGGAATTAAAAAAAATATTAATTTTATTTAAAGCGTCGAAATTCGTACTGTTCAAATTAATATTTGCACGTTTTTTGTCCCGAGTAATGTGATGGAATTGAAACCTAAAAATTTAAAATTCCCGATGTAGAAAAGTTGATTTGTCACTATAAGAAACCCTTAGTTTACACTTTTTATAGTCATTTAAAGCAATTTTAAAAATTTAATAATGATGTATTTGAACCAAATCGGCTGAAAAGGATCCATGTAGGCATGTTTGCCGATAGCCGCCCAAATAATTGCATTGGTCGGCGTTCGTCAACATTGACGGATAGCCGCGGGCTACAGTGCAATAGCGAGACTCGTACGCTACTCGGAATATATGCAGAGATGTGTTGTATGTGATTTCCGATATCAGTTTATCTTGTTATATAATACACGACTCATATAGTACATGTTATATAAATTGGCAACGGGAAATATATAATAGAGTAGACTTTTGTCAGTACTCGGATGTATAGAATTTAAAGAATTTTAGCATTTAAAACCTTCTTGCAAACTAATGTACTCTGTTGTAACAAATTTTAAACTATTTCTCGTTTTGTATATAGTTCTTCCTCGTCTCAAATACTAATTAAACTTATGTTAATAGTAATAGAGTTTAATTTTTAGTTGAGAACGAAAGTTTTGGAGATTTAAAAGATTCAAAAGTGGATGAAAGAGATTAAGATTTTTTAAAGATGTGTTTATAAATCCATAAAAAAAAAGATATACAAATAGTTATTGTTATGCCATGGAGCCTTAATCGCAGGGACAGGAATGTTATACATCGAATAACATAAATACAAAAACATTATCTGATATTAATTAAACTATTGCGATTGATGCCGTTAAAATTTAACCGGCAGCATGACACAGTATGGCTACCCTTATAGTTTAAATTCATATCAACCGACATTTTCGACAGCAATTTTAATTACGTTTCGAAATGTAGGCATCGCTTCCGTGTAGCGAATAGTGATGTCCCATATTTACTGATCCGATACTGTCAACACGTGCTGCCGAACGTCACTGCCCTGTCGCAGCTCGGCGCAAGGAAGTGTACATAGACCAACGCAAATACGACACAAGCATATACCGAAATGAAGCAGCATTGGGAATGGTGTGAACCGCACGATTTACTTACTCATCAACTAATATTTGCGTAACACCCGTGTATTTACTGGGTACATTTAAACGTTTGCCGGACGAAATTTGTACTTCACGCTGTAAAACACAGTTTCTATTTAATATTCTACTAATATTTACGTCCGAAATGTATTTCTCTTCGTAAATTTTACTGCAATACATAATTTATTTAGGATTTGTTAGTCACGTTATTAGCGAATTACTCACTAGATTTGAGGATTTGTTTTCAATAACATGAAATGTTATCGCAAAATTAATCGGCAAATATGTGTAAATATAGGCTACTATAATACTAATTTACTTTTATGAGTAAAGTGGTAATAATTTACGTTAGGTATTGTCTCTGGATTATTTAAGACAACTATCTATGATTATTTACAACATACAATACAATTCAGTATGTGTAAGCAAATGATTTTTTTAGTCGCAAAGAAGATGTTATTATACATTTATTCGGTCCGAAAGCGAGATAGCAACTGAATCTTAATCGCGGTCGCCCGCCCTTACTTTGTTTTGACATCAGGGATGACTCATCTCTGAACTCATGTGACCTTTTACAAATGAAATTGTACGTCTATCAAATTTTCAAGCGCGACATGCACGCGGATCGGCACCCTTTCGTTTTACTTGAATGGTATCGACATTTTGTTGCTGTGAATGAGTTTTCAAACACGTTCAATTTAATTCAATTGATGTTATACTTAGCTTTCATTCAACGCCTAAATTCAATTTTGCCATTTACCAGTTTTGACGTAGTATGAAGTATATAGTTAAGGGTTTGGATTGGAACTAAGTATAAACGAACGCAAATCGCTATTCAAGCTATAAGAATTGCTTGAATGTTTTCTATTCTTTATTTACAGTATACGGAATACTAGTACGTTAATATGTGACTCTTTTGTTACGCTCGTCTCTCCCACGCTATCTTCAATGATTCCTTTGTATGCGTTTATTTTAAAAAGTCTACATTACCCTGCATACTTACAATTCAAGTGAAAGTTTTTCGAAGAACTTACTCTTAAATGTGCATATAATTTTTATTCTTCATCATTACTTACTGTTTGCCGGATAATTAAGACAACTATGCTAAATATTTGTTTTATTTATCCTATTCTAAATTTTTCCCGCACCAAAATAATGAGCGCATTATTCATTATTCAGCGCGGTTCAGCGGAACCGATATACAATGAATAGATTTAATCATGGTTTACTTTTAAGTATTACTGAATCAAGGCGTCATATTAGTATTAGCGTCCTGACATAACATGTTTAATTCTGTAATAAAAACTGACATTATTTGAAAGGACGGGATGCAAGGCAGGACGACACCGGTGCTCTTACTAATTAAGTTTCCTTTGCCATCAACTTAATTACCATAGTATTATACAATATCTGGGCGGTACGGGCTTGTCTGCCCGTAAGCAATATGCTACCGAGTCGGACATGGTTTAATTCTATTTTTTTAGTATCACTGAACTTTTATAAAGATAACTAAAAAGCCAAGTATACCGGTATAATTATCTACATATAAATTTAAAACAATGAAGTGATTTTGTGATATACCGATTTACATCGTAAAAATTTCACAGATTTCGTCCTGTATCGAAAAAGGGAAAATAAAAATCTACATGAGATAAAAACATACTCGTTCCCATCACTTGGGTCTGCAATTTTTTTTGTTCTCTGCGCTGACGGTTAATTTTATAACGATAAATTGATATTAAAACAGAAAATTTGATATCAGTTTTATGGAAGCGAAAAATGTGTAATATCGACGTAGACGAGCTCGGTACAGCAGACAGGCTTTTTATTTCGAGCGCACGTCACAGTGTGCACTGTCACCTCGCTCACGTCAATTTGAGTAAAAAAATTAAAAATGCTTTGTGATGTTAACTAAACGTAGTCACACAAAAGAGCTTTTTAAATTTAGCTTCTGCGAATTTCGAAACAAGAACTTGAATATAAAACGATCACATTTAAAATTCTGACAATTTTTCAGCGAAATATACGAAACTCTACAATGTTGATTTTTTATAACTCAAAGAGTTGATGTTAAGAATAAAAGTAGTATAAATTATGTCTATGATGCTGTTAGAGATTGCCACATATTTCACGTTTTGGAAATAGTCAACTAGGGTTGGTTATTGCGCGGCTACATGCTTAAATAACTCAACAAGCCGGATGACATTCAAGTATTCGTATTCAATTCTGCGGTAATTACGCCGTCTGTTATCCGCTGCTCATAGGTATGCAATGCGGTGGAAGCATAGTGTGGTTTGGGAAACTCGTTGACCACACGGACGGCATACCTTTGGTGCCGATCGATGGACAAATGACTCATAACTACATAGACAGACGAACACTTTCCCATTGTTCTCCGATTTAGCAACATGTAGAGCAAACAACTAGATAAGAAAAAATACAACTAATACACAGGTATTTTAAAGCATAATTATTTTCACTTACTAATGGTAATCATGTAATCTTTTGTATAGGCTGAGGAAGTGGACTTAAAATGTCTTTAACTTGTTAAAATTATTCGTTATGTATTTATTTAGTGACAAGCATAATATTAATTTTGCCTTGTCAAAGTAAATGCCAACGAAATGCTATTTGACAAACTGTGGTCACGAACTTTCTATCGCCTAGGGCTCGGCTATCGAATAAACCTCTATTTGTAGGTCCCACCTATAGATAAATGCAAACACTGGTGCACGTAGTAGGCAGTAAATAGAAGTTTTAACCCCTCCATCTCTCTCTTCGGTAAACGAAACATAGTTCACAAACTAAACATAGTTTATAAACTAAACATACCTAGTTATAGTTTTAGTAGCGTCGAAACATTGCGATATTTTCGAATTTTCAAGGGTGAAATATTCAAAAGTTATTTCCGTGTGTATTTGCTTTGATTTTCACCGCATTTTCACATTTCCATCGTTTTCCGACTTTGCGGTCGCATCGGAAGTTTTATACCTGTATCGAATTTTCTTTTGCCGTTTCTACGCTTTCGTTTCTAATAAATAAAGCTAGTCTAGTATATAAAGCTAAAGAAACATCACAGCGTTTATTTATTGTTAATAAAAGTTTGACACTTTTGATGGCATTGGTAGGTTTAAAGAAATGTTTGTTTTTGGATTAAAAAAAAATTTTTTTCGATGTCACAAAGTGATTAAGCAAAGTATATAGGACAATCACTTATCTGGGACAAGATATTAATATTTGCAGTCAGATTAATAATTAGCGGACAATTTAGTCAAATACCTCGATTTTGAGTACTATGAAATTATACTAACTGATCGTAATTGGTTGGTTAAGTTCACTAGAAATGGCTATTAGATATCAGTGACTTGAAGCTATTAATCTTCTACTAATTATACCACAGTGGTTCGAAACAGGCTCATTAACTAAACACATGGAGCGACGCACAAATAATTTGTAACTCCTGTTTATTGTACAGTACCAAGTAGCACTACAATGTCTGAGTATAAAGGAACATATAGATAAGAATTATTTATATAATAACCTCTAACATCCATATTACGTATATATAAATGGAAAATGTGGAAAACTGCGCTATGTAGTAATATCATGTTTTGTAATCAGTGACAGTATTAAACAAAAAAGTTTTCTTAATTCTTTCTAGTAATATTTATAAAAAAAAGTAATTATAAAAAAGAAAAATCACCTATTTCACATTAGTGTTTAATAGTATTAATGAATGCTGTAAAACACAGTCCAGTGGTTACAAGTTCGCCGTGCATAACTTTTTATGCAATACGCAATACTATGGTCTTATATTTTTCATTGTGAATGTTCTTTCATCCACATTCTTTGTAGAGCTACGAAGATTATAATGAGCGGGAGGTAGCGAATTGCTCATTTGCATGTTACAGAATGTTTAAAATATGTGACTTCAATGAGTTTCGAGTATATTATACACAATATAGAATAGACTGAAGCAACAATGAATTTTCAGGTAATGTTTGTTGAGTAAGTTAGGGGATAGATAAAATGAAGGTTTTACACTATTTTGCTATATTAAAAATCGGAGGTGGCAACTACAAGTGGTAGGTAGCAATAAACGTTCGTCGTACACTGACCACAGTTTATCGTCACCGTTAAAATGCTATCGACATCACGCCTACGGTTCGTAGCTGCTACTACATCGGCCATTATGAATCTAAAGGCGGGAATGTAAATGCCAATAAAATTAATACTAGTTTGCATGCTAGTTACTGTACTGAGGTTGGTTACTCATGCCAGTCAATATACAATGTAAATATAGCAGTGTGCATATAGTGTCAAAATTATTGATTCGAATAACGAACCAACCCACTGTTGCATGTTACAAACATAATATCGTTATTTTTTCTATATTCTATTTTGTCGACGTCCTTTAACAAAAAAAAAAACTGATGTTGCTGGGTGAACATAACTCTTTTAACGTAGCTTTTTTTCGTACCTTCTAGCGTTAACAGTTTACACGTCGAAAATATCATTCTCGGTAATATACATAAATATACATACGTATTAAATACTACCAAAAGGTTCCTTTGCTATTCTGTACAGAGATTAACTATAAATATAAGGCTAAATATAAATAGTATTTTCAACAATTATAACTTTAAAAAGTCTTGTGTACTAATTCAATTTATTCGAGGTTATTTATTAGGTACTCTAAAATTATGTTAATATTTTAAGTAGTCAATTTTATAGGTATAATTGATTGAAAGTAACCTGTTACATTTTCGCTATTACCACGAACGATTTAAATAACATGTGAAAGTTAGAGAGTCTTTTATTGGTGAGCTTTTCGCGTGTGGTTGATGTAGAGATTGGTGCATTTTACTGAATGTGTATTTCAAGTGCCATTGAAATATTCCGTAGCGGTTTTACACTATACAACTTTCGAAGAATGTTTTATTTTTAGTAAGAGCGAAATGTGTTTGGATCTTTGTTTGACTGGATCTTGATAATTACATAAACAAATATTTTATTAAGAAAACTTCTCTAAGGGTCATCAGCCTTTACAGAGAGCGAAGCCATTGTAGTTTAATGTACTTGTAAATAATGATAGAAAATAAAACATTTTTTCAACGATTCCTACTCGTAGTCTGAGTAACTTTTTTAAACTCTAGTATTGATATCGGCTTTTTCTTATTACAAGATGTTTTTACTACTAGAAATGCGCACTGCTTTAGACTGAAAGTTTTATAAAGCCTGCTACAGATGCTTAGTTTAACTGTACAGTTGAAGTGTTCACAACTGTACAGTTCAACATTTTGCCGATTCATATACAGTTTTAACGTAGTCCTTTAAAGTTGTGAATTTAGTGCGCATACGGGGCTTAACAACCAATATCTGTTACTTATTTCAGGATTTTAACGACACAATACTTCAAACATTTCGTCAAGTATTTGTAAATGTGAAGTGCAGACAAATAAAATAAACTATTATAGTAGTGTATATTCTTGTTACTTGTGTGTTCAGGGAATCTCATAGCGTAAATAAAGAATAACGTTTCTACATTCTAATATTTTATATTACAGAAATAATTTTAACTAGAAATTTTTACTTCGTCGGGTGCACCACACCGGAATATATTGTAGCCACTGCCATCTCCTAGATACTACGCACGTTTGTCATCTTTTGTTTTGAAAGAACCCTTATTCTTTCCGGAACAAATTATTTTATGCTTGCTGTACATACGTCTACATCTTGCTTTTGTTTCCCTTGACGTTGGCTTTCAAAGCTGTTTCTTTGTATTTCTTGCTGGTTAACCTTTACGCTTTACATCAAATTCTACTCATTTAAAAAATTAATAACATTTTTACCTCAAAATTACTACGTACCATAGTTCAATAATGCATATTTCTGTACATTTGAACAATTGGTTGATAAGCTACTCACCATAGCTATCGGAGCTTTCTTATAATCAAATAAATACTTTGTAAGCTTCTTTCAACAAAATGTAATAATATAAATTTATTTCCATTGCGTTTTTTTGAACGATTCAATTTAAATTAATTGATTTAAATTCAACATGCACCAACACTACTTAATACGAATTTGACTGCCAGCCGCGCGGTTCATTCGACAACCGCACTCGCATCAACAAAGCCGCATGATAATTAAACGATTACGATCTTATTCCAATTTTCGCGCTTTTCCTCAATATTATTAAAGCTATTATAATTAAAATATTCCGTTATTTGGCCATTATATCCTCTAATAAAGTGATATAATGCGAAATAAGTAGATATAATATTGTCACGTAACAAGGAAAGTTCAGAAAAAAAGACGGCGTATTATTCGTATTTCTGATTAAGTATTAATAATATAAGTGATTATATTTAAATTTTTGAATCTCGTATTTATAAAGGATATAAGTTAGGCGGAGAAGATATTAAAAAGTGTAATATATGGCCATTATACTTTGCTAAGGCCAAATAAATAACAAGACAACACAACTTTCTGTTACAAAGAAAATTCTTGTACAAATACAATTTAAGACGTTGAAGGGCAGAAAGAACGCAGTCAGGCGACGTCTTAAGTGAATAAAAGTCTGTCACAGGAGGTAAATGTCATTTATCGATACCTTGTTAAGACCACGCGCCGACTTAAAGCTTTTGTTATTTTCTTTTTACATTTAGTAAAAACTACATTAAAATAAAGTCCATTAATGTTTATTTTTGCTACAATGATGCAAACCGTTTTCAGTATTTAATCAATCCGTTGTTGCATTGGATATTTAATGTTTGCAAAGCAAATACAATCCCTGACTGTAGCCTGAGCACATTTCATTTATTGAACCAAATCAGTTAAGCGTACGTTTTATTCGATACACCAAATTTCATTTGCACGCAGGCGATGTCCCTCAGATCGCTTTCAGTTATATTTATTTTTAAACAGTTCTTTGATTATTTTTTTTAATTCTCGTGATTTAAAAAAAACAATTGTTGAAGTAATAACATGTTTCGGTGTTCGATTACTTAATTTATCCTAATCAATTCATGGAAATTATAAGAAATACTAGCTTTCGCCCTCGACTCCGTTCGCGTAAAATGAATAAAAAAAAACAATAGTAAAAAGCCTATGTGTTCTTCCAGACTATTTTCTACATCTATGCCAAATTTCTTCGAGGTCCGTTCAGCCGTTT
>DVQG01000784.1:0-12864 GCA_018231605.1 Papilio ambrax
ACCCAGCAGCCAAAAGTCCCCGTATCGGGCAGTAGTGGGATAGCGGCCGGGAGTGGGTGCACAGTAACAGCCTGACCAATATAATCAGACCCTTGCCTTTTTGCCTTTTTTTTAAATGTACACCTTTTTCTTTGATACTACCATACTTTACTTATAAGATGTAATAATATTTTATACTTTTAAAATTAACAAAAAAATCTATTATTTATAACGTAATATGTTATCTGTAAATTTAGATAGATAAAGAATGTTTTGAAATTAGAATAAGAAATGTCATCTTTTTCTTTTATAATAATTTATGCCGGCAAATCAAGTTAACAATAACTTTGTTAATAATAATTACTATAATGTACCAGTAATCTGATAAATATTTATGGAAATAAAATATGCGCATTTTATTCATTCGTTTATTACAAGAAAAAGTCACATTTAATTATAACTATTGAAAATCTAACACTATTAAAACATCACGAATCCCACGGCAAGGTTTTATTTGGTACAAGCCTTTTTTGGAAAGCTTCGCACTATCATTTGAGCTAAGTACAACTTGCGGACTACTTATAGTGGGACAAGTTACTGTATCGGCTTAACTGGAAGATCTTTTTCCTTCGGTTCTTCTTTCATTTCTGGCATCTCTTTCTTAACTTCAGTAGTTTGTTCTGGCATTTCTGTCTTCTCTTCCTTAGCCATAGTTTCGGCTGCCTTTAATTCAGGTACAAGTTGGGGCTCGTCGATGACTTCCGGGATAGTAGATTTAACCTCAGGCACTTCAGGCTTAACTTCAGGTTCTACTTTTTTCTGTTGAAAAAATGTAGAATTTAAAAATTTCGTGTTTTACAGTTATATTTATTTCTAGTACTATTTAATTGTGGCCAACAAAAATATTTCGTAAACCTATAACCAATAGTTAAATTTTACATGACTTTCACTTTACAACCTAATTTTTTGTTTCATTTTTTTTGTTTCACTTCGAGTTAGATTGATAACTTAAAACATTTTAAATATTACCTCGACAACTGGTTCGACCTCAGTAGCGGCAGAAATGGGAACCAAACTGGCATGCTTCCCAGATACTTCAATGCCTGCTTCCTTGGAGTACTCAGAGTATGCGGCCGGTTCGGGTAGGATGTAGCAGTCCTCTTGGTTAGTCTTCACGAAAAATGTTCTTGATACTTTGAATTTCTCCAAAGCGGCGTATGCTTTTTGCAAGACTAACTGAGGTGCGAGCCTATCACGAGTTAGTACCCATGCGTTTTCTGCAACAGATTGAAGTAAAGTTACATTACGTTCTACATGGTTTTATTTGTATACAGTATGTGAAAATTATATACTTTAATACTTACGGATATGAACCGGGCCGATACCACTGCAGGACCACATGACGGCGTACGTGTCATAGTCAGTGTCAAGCACGCTAAACTCTGTGTCATAGGGCACAGGCAGTGTGGCGTATTTCACGATCATGCGGCCCTCGCCTTCGCGGCCTATCATCTGCAGGTGCCCGTCTAGCACTCGCTTCATTCCCGTCCTGTGTATTAAATAATAAATTAAAAAACGTGAAAAGCGAATAAGATGAATTATTAAAATAGTTTCTCAAACATTTATAGTTTACCTTTCAAAATTTTACTAGTTACGGTGACCTCTCTCATCCCACCGTCGTACAACTATAGTTTTTCCCATGAACTCCATGAATTCCACCTTAGAAGTCACTAGTTATGCTTACTTCTTATCGATATATAGAGGTTTACATTTCTTCATGTACTTACATAGAGTTGGTGATCTCGTTGGATACGAGGATGCGACCTTCGGGCGTGCTCTCATATTTAGTGGTGACACAGCGGCTGCCCAACTCGCTTATCGTGAAGTAACGCTCCGCCTCGTACCACGTCCCCAGGAACCGATTCATGTTGAAGTTTGCCATCGGCTGTAGAACAAAACATTGTCGAGATTGCTTAAGTATAAAATTATCCATACACCAAAATTGATACGATAGTTTAGTAATAATATCTTGGTGTTTGTTTGGTGTACAAAAAATAAAGAGCATATCAAATTTGCCACACCCGTCTAAAGACCAAGTGACAGTTAAAGTGTCTGTTTCGTCGAAATCGAAAGTGTCCGCATTGGTGTCAATGACCGAGCTGACCGGTTGCTGTCCGCGTCGCCTACTAATTACTATAGCACACCTCATGCGACCCAAATTCGTAGGTCAAGGTCATATCGGATTGTTATGGAAATTTATTATGATAGAAATATAACCAACTTGCATAAAAAAGTACTTTAATATGTTATAGTACGTTTTGTGGTTAACATTAATAGATATACTATGAAAGTTAGTGGATACTGGATAAACTATTTTTTCCTAAAAGAATTACAATACGACTGTGTTAGAGTTATCTTTGTTCGTATAAAAACTTCACAATAAATCTACATTTATCGATGACAATTGAATGACGACAAAAGTTTCTGAAATTAAAAAATGAAACGGAAACTTTAAAAGTGAAAAATAATTATTTATTTAAAAAGGTAAAAAGCAACGAAAATGGAATTAAATAAATTTATTACCTATCATTTTAATAAACAAAATGAACCCACCTGATAATCAGGACAGAATCCCAACGAGGGGATCTGCGCCGTGACGGCAGCAATTAGGAAGAACAAACGCCACATGACTAGATGCAGGATACCTGGGGGACTGACGACACGGGAATGCCTTGCCTACTCCCAACTCTCGCTTTTAAACCCTCACGATTCCGGGAACCGGTCCTGAATGAAAAACCATCTAATGGACCAACTTATCTAGTAATACCAACGATTTATTTTAGTTGACAATGAATTTTGCATTGCTCCTTGTTAGGAACTGGGTTTAGGACGTGTTCCTTAATGGAACGAATTTATTTTATGTTTTTTATGGAACGCGTTTATGGTTGCTTGCTCGTAATAGAGCGGCTAGTTTTTGTTGTACAAAGTAATAGTTTTGCTGGTTCATATTGTACATTTGTTTTTTAATTTCGAATTCAGGTATAAAATGTAATTTAAAACGCTTAAAATGTAACCAAAATTGTTTTCTTTTTTATATAACATTTATTGAGCAACACCGTTAGCTTAAGGAGAGCAGAAGTCCGCACTGCAATTATCTGATTAATCCCATATAAGAGGTCTAGAAATGGCGAAAAAATAAGTTACATGGACATCGACTGCAGCTAAACGGTTTTGCATAATTTATCAATTAATTGTGTAATGTTAATAAATGTTATCCTGTTTGCTTTGCCTATTACAACTGTATAAAGTGACAATAATTTTCGATACATCTTAAAGAGCTTTGTTATTTAGAAAAACAAAACTGTAAAACGATAGTTTCGTAGCTGGTAGAGTATCATACGTACGTATGCCATTTTAATTACAGAAATATAAATAAACCGTATGTTCTTAATACCATCATTATTAACAACGTCCAGTACGCCAATGGCACCGCAAGATCAAAAGATGGTCAGTGGAATGTTCCCAGAGTGGTACAAGTCGAGTAGCAAAAAGACACGACTGCCATCTGCCGGCACCGGTTACTTAGCTTCGTTTTTCATTTTCTACCTTTTCCATCTATTTTTAAACAGCGTATAAGTATGGAGACTGAATGGGCTTTGTTTTATTTTTATTTTGTGTTCACAGCGCGCAAGTCTATTGACGATTGTGTTTATTTTTTATAAATTAAGTAAACGAAGTAACATTCAACTGTTTTTTTTTACAATATAAGGTGGCAAACGAGCAAGCGGCCATCTACGCCATATCCGCCGAAATGGCGAAGGGAACGCAGCCCAATAGGCATCCGCGTAAGCAGATGCGTTGAATCTTCGATCGACGGAGGAGAAGACACGCAAAAAGAAGATATATATCCCGTTCCTAAGCATCCATCTTCGTCAAAGCCACTTTCCCTTTCGATCTATTTTTTACAAGGAAAGGGGATTTAATAGAACGCTTATCAAACGAAACGTGATATTATTTCCACTTCACGACTGCCTTATATGTGTTCATATTCACACCGAATGTGCCGGCCAATTCCTGCAACTAATATTGCTGCCGCCTGCCACTTAAAAATTGGGTAGAATTCCTATGAATATTCCATGCAGAGAGACACTTGGAAAATTACTGAGAACGTTAAATATGTTTTCTTCTATTCTCAATTATTATTTTGGGATTACAATTACGATTTAGTGACAAATGTAAAAATGCAGTCAATACTCACTGGGTAACGTCTAAGGAGGAACTGATCATGTAACGTTAATTCTCAAAGAATTTTTGTAAATTGATCTTGTCCGATTGTTTGAGTCGTCATGATTTTGTTATGAAATATTGTACCGATTCTATATACAGCTTCTACACTTCGCAGCATGTTTGTCATAACATTCTCAACCCGCTTCGACATATAGGATTGAATTTTAATCAATCATTTTTTGCTTGAATTAGTTACTATTTTTTTCATTTAAATTAATTTAAATAGGTCAATATTTCATGATCTTACTAATATTATAAATGCGAAAGTTTCGATGTTTGTTAGAGTTAACTAAACTTTTGAACGTGTCTCTTAACTGAGACATTTAGCATAGATATAGAAGATAGTCTGGAAGAAGCCTACGTGAGGCTATTTAATTTTATTAACTGCACGCGAACGGAATCGCGGACGAAAGCTAGTATTATAATAATTAATACTTTTATAAATAATTGAATTTAGACCACTGTGTAAGTAACTGAACTTCCAAAACGTAAGTTTAGTCGTTATTTTATTAATTTAGTAAAAAAAAATTTGATTTCTATATATCGTTTCTTATGTATGTATCGTATTTCTTTAAAAATACTTATTAAGACTTACTTAAAAAGTTGTTAGTCAGTATTTGCGACAAGACATATTAATTTACGATTGCTTTAGGTAAGTTATGGCTTAGCAGCATTTCGTGCAGTGCCTATGAAATGTTTGTAAAGTTGTAGATTTTTCTTTATTAGGAGAGTAGGCATTTAATACTAATCGCCAATGGTGAAGTAAATATTCAAGCTTAAATTAACATTAGGTGTGTCCCTTTTTTTGTATTTTTTTTTAGTTCGTGTATGGTGGTGTCTAAAAATTGCTATTCCAAACTATCAAGTTGCAGTTATAAAAAATGCTATTGTTAATTATAGTATTAGTGCTTTTTGTGTTTGTTTGCTTTTTGAAGATAAAATTTCTTCTTGTCAGCCTTATGACGATCACTGCTAGGCAAAGGTCTCCCCTAAAGATTGCCATGGTACTGCGCCTCTCGCATTCTAATACACTGTAAGTCTCTTTACATAGGAAATAAAGTTAATATTCTTATGTATAAATTTTCTATTGGTAAGTTATAATCCCTTCTGACTTTCCATTTCTTTGTAATGTAGGAATGTTAAGGAATTTCTATCATAAATGGTTGCCATTGACAAAGTACTTTTGGCTCTCGTCTTTTGTCACGGTTGTATTTTAATAAATGATTTATTTCTTAATTTTAAATTAAAATGTAATATGCAATAACCAGGAGAGCGTAGGAAATAAAGAACATCGGAATATGTAACTAAAATATTCTCATTATTTTTAATTTACTAAAGTAAGAACACATTTTTTTTACAGAATGTTAATGATCTAAACAATATCTACAAAAAAATTGTACACTATGTGAAAACTTACAAAATATACTTTTTTTTTTAATTTACAATCAACAGAAAAATCAATATTCAAGGTCAACAAGATTAAGTTAAGCTTTTTTTTCACCATACGCTTACAAACTAAATTATTTACAATTAATTTTAATTAACAACGTCATGTATTAGACAGAAACGTTTCGATTTATTGTGCATTTTCATTTGTTTTAGTGCGTTCCGGAATTTGTGTATAATCAAAAAATTTGTTCAAATTGTACATTTTTTATATTTATTTTCAAACCAGACAGGTATACTTGTATGCTTTTTTATCGTCCCCAAAATATATTGTACTTAATTTAAAGAAAACAAAAAAGTGTTGTTTCAATTATAATTATCGCAAATTTTAATAGAATTGAATATTACAACATTCAAATAGGAAACTAAGTTGCATTGATTTGTATTGCCAGCTATCGCTTATCACATCTTAAGCTAAACTTGTAGTTAATCATAGCGAATAAGTATAGTAATTTTGTTCATATTACGTATAAAATCGGCAGGGATTTTGTATCAGGACTTTATTGTCATGCGTTCCACTTAACCTAAAATATATGTACAAGAGTAAAAAACGTCGAAAATATGGAAAACGCGATGGAAGACAGCGTTCTCTTTGCGCTTACAATAAAGCAAGTTTATATCACATAGAATAATCTAATGATACCTTGACATCACAATACTTAACATTAAATTGTTCCCCAATTACAAAGACAGCGTCAATAAACGACGCTAAAAAAAACACAAAAAACACAAAAATCAGGTAAATAGGTAACGATCGAATGATAAATTAAAGCGAACCGACATTATCTGTCGTTTACAATGTTTGAACAACACGTTGGTAACTAAAGTTTTCTTGGAGTAAACAATTTCGGTTATCATTTTCACATTTATTGCTATATCAAGGAATTTTACAATTGTATCGCGATACGCATTATAAAATGAGTATTAGAGAAAAGGTAGAGTTGAGTTAGTAGACGCAATTTTTGTAATATTTGGCCTCAAGCGTCAACTTCCTATTTCTTATGTAGAATTTTAGTATTCGAAAACATGAACATACAGCTTTAACTAATATTAGTATTTATAACTGGCCATGATACTAATGTGTTCGAGAGATGGTTTCCAAGGTCTTAATACTAAACAACGTTATATCGGTAAAAGTTTACTCGAAAATAGCTTTTGGTAAGCTCGATATTAATACTAAAATAGTAAATTAATATAAAAATAGAAAGGTATTTACGACAGCTCGCAGTGGAATTACGAAGTAGTTAGAGATAAGAGGAAAGTTAATATTTACAGTCGTGAGATTATTTAATTGGTACCTACATTATATTTAACAAATCAAAATCATTTCAGGTCCCTATAATTTCTCTTAATCGTAAACACCAAAACATGCTTCACTTTTAATGCTTTACAAATCTTTGGTGCTCATTCACATTGCATTTATATCGGCACAAACAAACGAAAGTATAAGGCGTAAACAAATTTAATATTACGAACACATTTTTTTTTCTTTATTTTAGAAGTTACGTACATAAATGATAAAACCTAATGTTGAGATTTTATTTGTCGTTGAAAAGCTGCGAAACATCGAGTCAGATGTGTGTTGGAACAGAGCGAAATTTACTTAAATTTTTCGACTTTGATTGTTTTAGTTTATCAATTTAACTTCGTATATTGGTAAAATACTGATATATCGTGTTAAACTGAATCATAAAAGTTGTGTCGATGTGTGAATGAACAACACAATGATTTATAAAAGTTCCAATTCTGACTAGATTACATTGACATATTGAACACTTGGCTGTAAGTGTAAAGTCAATGCTGACAAAACCACCAAGATGTGGCCAATGCTCTCACGATCGCTGATTTAAATTAGGAGGTAGTTCACGTAACATTCGCATAATGACAATTGTGCAATTTTCGCAACTTTTCTTTGACATCGACGTCTATTTTCTATCCTTAAGGAATTAATGTGTCGGTGGCTTTTAAATTAATGTATAAGCTAATGAAATACATCTTTCAAATAAATACTATCTCGGAAGGTATTGGTCCCGGATTATAATTTTTAAACAAATTATAACAGTTTGGACCCATGCGGCAAACATGATTGTTTTAAATTATTTATAATGTAACAACATCCACAGTCGCCTACTGCGAATGCCCCGGTATGTGTATCGCTCTGCGATTTCACTTATCTTAGAACTAAACACTTAAAGTAATATCCTTTTAAACACATATCACAATTGAGCTCTCGCAGCGAGAGAAATATCATTGTCCGAGAGCGCGCGTGTAGTCGCGTCACGGGGGCGCGCGTCATTCGTGCAAGTTCTTGCTGAGCAGCAAACTATTGTGAGGACCCGAGAGATGTCTGATGAGTTCCGGCAGCGCTTCGAACGTCAGCTGGCAGAAACAGCAGTTGAAGCGGCCCGGTGTATTCGTTCGCCCGTCGTTTTCGCTCGACGATATTACGTTACGATGCACCGAACACAAATGCTTCAGTAAATGAGCTTTCTGTTTGAACATAGCGACGCAGAGCCGACAAGCGAATGGCTTTTCACCCGTATGAACTCGCAGATGTGTTTTGAGATTCCAAGACATTCCAAATTGTTTACCACAGTACTCGCAGCGATATTCCCGAACCGGCGCCTGTTTGCTCGACCCTTGTTCATGTTCAGTTGAAATGTTATCATCTCCGCCCATCTGTGGTTGACACAGCCAGGGGCCCCACGAGCCCGCACTGGGAGGGCGGTATTTCAGGGCGTCTTCGTGCGCCGCAGCCGGCGGAGTAGCGCTCCTTTCTGGTAAATACGGAGGAGCCGATGCGCTTAGCGGATGGAAAGTGCCCAGCCGCGCACCGGCTACTCCGGCCGCTACTCCTGGTCCTTGCGCGTATCTCAAATGTGCCATTTCTTCTAAGTAGCTCGGGGGAAACGATACGAATGGTGGATTCTGTGATGGCGAATTGTGAAATCCAGGTCTTCTTTTTCGATGTGGTGTAACGACATAATTTTCCGGGGACGTTTGTACAAATGTCATAAGGTCTTGATCGGGTGGTTTAAGTTGATCTTCCAATTTTACTGTTCGCAAATCCAATTCGGGAGGTTCAAGATAATGTGATTTTCTTTTAGTCCTTTCGATGCCTTTTCCTAATCGATCATTTAGCAGTTGTCTTCTGTATACAGTTTCCTGTGGTGGATCCTCTTGACTGGAAGATGTCGACCTTCTCCTATCGATGTTCTGAAAAATATGAATAATCTTTTAGTGACTAGTTACAAAATATACTGTGCTGTTTTACGTTTACTGTAAGTTTTACTCTAAAAATTACTAGTTTTAAACATAACTGTTGTTAGCACGGATATTTCTGTATAATGAAAATTATTATATAATTACCTTTGCCGCGACCGTTTCAACATCTAAGTCCTGGGACTCGTCGTGTTCGCTGCCGGTGTTCTCTGAGTTTCTTGCCAATGATAAGTTTACGGGGTTCGATGAACTTCTCCGCCGGCTCGACAGCCGGCTACATTCCTTCCCTCTGTTCTCACCGTCTGGATCATCTTCGTCTCTTTCATCGTTACTACTCGTGGACATTGTCTCTTTCTTTATACTCATTGATTCCGAATCGCCTCTTTCCCTTTCTTTCTCTTTACTGTATCCCGCGCTTGGGGTCACTCTGTCGCTTTCTGAATGTGAAGATCCTGAGGGTGCGTCGTGTTTACTGCTCTCATTACTGTTTATATCTGTTTTAAGACTTTTGGCTTTTAACCTGTCGCACGATCTGTTCCTTTCTTCTTGCTGTTGTCGTTCCTTAGTTGATTTCCAAACATCAGATTTTATTTCTAGTAATTCAAACAGCTCTTGCATATCATCGATTTCTCCAGACTGAAAAATTAAGAGAAAGACGAAATAAGTTTATGAATGAATTAACATTCAAGGAAACACTAAAGTACCACCATCAATAATCTGATCTTGAAGAGTTTTTATTTCATGTATTGTTGAGAATTAAACGATTTATTCCATGTTAGTTATCTTTTTTTTTATTTACAGTATATTTACACGTAACACTGAATACAATAATTAAAGTACATTTTGTTTTCCATTTGTAATACTAGATTAGGATTATGATCAAAGTAAACTAACCTCAATGTATGCCTGTCCGCTGTAGAGGAACATGAGGAGGTGCCTCATGAGCGTGCTGTTGATGCCAGACATGTGAATCGTGACCGGGTTCTCCACTGATGGCGTATCGTCAAGTATTTTTCTGTAACATCAAATATTATAGATTTAGAAGATCAATAATATAGTAAACTCATCATTTTTCTTTACTTTTCTGTACACATTTCTTGCTTTGTCATCTTAAATGACATTACTAATGGCGAAAATATGTATGTGTTGATGATTTAGATGTTAATATCATATAACAATAACAAAGTCGAGAAACGTCACGCTAGATTAAAAATATCTGTCTATGAAGTCGTGTGAGTTTAGAGATGATACCTTATCAAGGGGCTGGCGGCGGCCATTACGATGCGGTGTGCGGCGAGGGGCACGGCGTCGTCGCACACCAGCACGAGGTCGGAGTAGCGCGCGCCGCGCCACGCCGCGCCCACCTCGTTCAGGATGCAGGCGTGGTGCTTGCCGTACGTCAGAGTCAGCAGGCCCTCGCCCATCATTCCAGCACTAAACAACAAAATTGGACAAACGTTAGGCATTTTGTTATGCTGTATAACAATTTAATGTTAAGACATAATACTATTTCTTACACACACCAAATAGGTACGTCTACAGCCGTAAATGGTAAGCATTAGTAGATAATTGTCGAATTTAATTTCCATTCTAAGATGTTTAAATTTTTGCTTATTACGATCGATTTTTAAATCAACACGCTATAGTTGCAGCTTCTATTTAATTGGTAAATTAGGTTTGTGAAAACGTAAACAAGGGCAAGTTTTTGCTTTTCGTGATCGTAACATCCAATAGTGATGAACTCTGCGATACGTTCGTGATCCACACATTGTCTGACGCACGATACAACCGCTAATAAACTAGAGAAATCTCGGTGTATTGAGGTCCATCATAATGTTTTACGGTTCATTAGTCTCTCATTTAGTATCTTACTGAAAATCATCGATACAAAGGCAAGGTTGCAGCCAGCGAACTGTTTCGATGTTTCAATTTATCTGACAGCGTTTAAAATACAATCATTTAAAAACAATTGTGAATTCTTAAAACAATAGTAACTCTTTTATTTGGTTATTTCTCAATCAAATTAAAAAGGTTAAGAGGCGAGATGAATATAAATAAATCGTTACACTGTCGGAATGCTAAGCGGGGACAGTGGTCCAGGTGTGGGGTGATAAAAAGCGTGATGCAAGTTAACCTTGGCAGCGCGGCATAACGCAACGCTAATAACGCATTGCACAGTCTAGAGATCGTTTAAATGACGATTAGCGAGCGCTTCTCGTGTCGTGCCGGTGTTTAGTAACTCTGAGTGACTCTGAGGTCGACTGCGGCGGAATAACACTTATTGTTGTCGGCAAACGACGCCATTGTTGCACTATTTTACTCAAAAGTCATATTTAATTGCGAAGGTTAGCTGCCGATGAATGCAAAGATAAAGTATTCGGCGCCGAAAAGAGCGATGATCTCAATTGCGACCTCTGTCGGCATTTCGTAAAGTTTTGTGGTTCTCAATTATTTTTGAATTTTAAAAGGATTCAACTGATGTAACTTTTTATTTTGGCACGTTAACAACTTAAAATCGTTTTTAGTCACATTAAAAAAAAGGTGTTATAATTCCGAGTAACCTTAATAGCTTATTAGATATTTACACTTATTATGAAAATGTTAAAGCCAATTGTTTTGCATACGAGAGTTACAAAATTAGGTAATGCGTGTTAAATCTGCGTTTCATTAAGGCTCTGCCTATGCCAGAGCGAGTCGATTAATTTGTATTAAACTCTAATTGAAGGCCAAGTTTCACTTGTTTTTGATATTACATGCTCGTATTCATCTTATCTTGTTTCAATGAACTTATGTTTAAATTAAAATGGAACTTAAAACTTATTCAAAGTATGAGAATATTTTTAATTATTCAACTTTAAATTATGACAATTATTAAACCTCTTAGTCAATTTGTTTTTTTTTAATTAAAAGTATAAATATAAATTTTTTGACACCCATGGACTTCCGCAATGCTAAAGGAACTGAAGATGAGTTGCCAGTCTTTAAGGGCGTATGTGCTTCTCTTGAAAGCGCCATAGTTGTTACTTGTATACGCACAGGATATTCAGTTTTTAATTTCAGAAGGTATACAGACTGACTTTTAGCATAACTAGACCCGGGGTAAAAAGCAATAATATAAAGGAATAGTATATAGCGGCACGGGCTCAGCTTGCGTGACGGTCTCTCCCGCCATTGTTCGTGTGAAACCACACGTGACTGCAACTCAGTTTTGCATCATGTTGCTAGGCTACAGGGTTCCTCTATCATATATGTTGGTCTATAATAATCATCTAACTGGATAATTAGATTATAGCGCCATCTGTTGGCAACAATTGTGCATTTATTAATGATTTTGATATTTAAAATTGTCGCATGTGTCATAGAAAATTTGTAAGAAAGCAAGTATAAGTAATTACAATTAATACCTAAATAACACATTTATAATAACAAAAACTGTACACTATTTAGAACATTAATATGTTATTAGGCCATCTGTTGGGAAATTTATTGATCAATGTGGATCAATAATTCTACTAGATGGCGCTAACATTTTCCAAGTCTCATCATAGATGGCGCACGAAGCCATTACAAAGGAATTATGTAAATTAGATCCGATCCGGTATTCAAAACACTTTTCAATACTGTTCGTTAACTTTTTGTAACAATTTTCAATGTAAAAAGAGGGACGGCCTTCGCGTGATCAACACGTAATTTCACTTTCACTGATACTTATCAGTAAACATAATTCCGGAAACATTTAAACACAATCTCTTTTGTCGCCTTTTACTCATTTGGTTACGAAGGTGATTCAGTTGCACAATTGATACAAATTATATTTATAAATTATATTACGAACAAAAAACTTCGGGATAGTTAATTGATATCTCGCTAACATAGTTATCACAATGAATTGATTGATATTGACATATTGTTATAGGTTAGCTGTCAAAA
>DVQG01000785.1:0-12861 GCA_018231605.1 Papilio ambrax
AAATTACCTCTCCAATGGTGAAAGATTTTTAAATTACCTCTCCAATGGTGAAAGACTTTTAAATTACCTCTCCAATGGTGAAAGATTTTTAAATTACCTCTCCAATGGTGAAAGATTTTTAAATCGGCCCAGTAGTTTTTAAGTGAATCAAAAACACAAAAATCAAATTTGCGCTAGCGACACAATGTGGGCCTTCGACACGAGAGCGCGCCAGCGTCTGCCCTACGTACATTTAATGAACAGAAGTATATTTAATGACATCTATTGGCAATTAATTTAAATACAATTATTCGTTTCGAAGTTCTGTCAGTATGCTTATGTGAAAAATGTCTCAAATGAAGTGTCAACATGTTTATTACACACTTTTTTAATTTCTTTTAAAGAAACCCTGAGCGAACAATTAACGAATACGATAGTAAAATTTTTGTGTTCGGAAATTGATTTTATTGCCATCTATTAATGAAGTCATAAAACGCTGGGAAGAAAGTGCAGCTTTTTGACACTAGATGACACTTATAAATTATGCGACATCTATTGACAAAAAGTAACGACAAAAATAGGAAAGTGGTCACAAGACCACTTTTGTGTTTAACATCAAGACGTTTATCTTTTTTGATAATAAATCATTCTTTTAAGGTTAGCTGGTTGTTGAAGTTATTTTATAAATGAAAATTGTTATAAAGGTTAAATAAATAAAACGCATTGTTTTTTTATCTTTTTATTTCTCATATCATTCTTACAGGCTATGTCATATGTATGTTTTATAACTATGTTAATTGCTATAGGTAGGTACAGGGTATATTTTATTCCTATGAATATTTTCATTTCATTGATAACCTTTTTTTTTCATTTAAAATATGTTCAAAATAACATTCTTAATGATGCCAGTTTTGGAACGTAATCGAATACATCTCGAGTAAAATATTTTTATTCGTAAATCGATTGTTTGCTGAATAGCAATTTAACCGATAGTTCCCTCCAAAACTTGACATTAATAACAAAAACAAGCTTACGAAAACAAAAATTCAACAAATCAAAATCAACAGACAAGCGAAAAATCTTACATTTTTAATAACCTTATGCTATTTGAATTACCTCTAATTTCCACTAAATATGCGAGCATTCGAACTAAAAAGTGAAATCCAAAAAATTATCCGAACGGGGTTAAAAAAATAAAATGACAACTTCACATCCGGTCAAGTTTGACAGATATAGATTAAAAAATAATTCTTAAACGTCACCAAGCTAAGTATGAAACCTTAAATATATCACATCTCGATGTCATATACCAAGTAAGGGATAGTTATAGAAAATACAAAATGGGGGAAATTACGATAAAATCACTAACACTTTCTGGTCTTTTGTTAAGTTCGTTACATCACATTATTTTAAAATAAAAGCTCAGATCGTCTACAGCGTGCGTTGTGGAGAAATCAATAGATGGCGCTGAACAGAATCGCTGCCTAACTACGACTACGTGTTGACAACATTCATGGACGGTAGAAAAAAGGAATGGGACAAAGTGTCTACGTGAATTGTGAGATGATAGGCACAGTCCTACTAACTTATCTGACCCGGTAGACATAAATAACATTAAATCACAATACAAGGCTAGCGGATATAAGCTGTCTTGTAATATTTTTCCTTCTATCTCATTACCTATGTAACACATGTGTGTTTTTACATTTTTTTGACGAAATTAACCGCGTTCCTTTTCAGCGAGCCAGATAAATTAGTAGCACTATATTTAGACCGTCAAAGCGTCAATGACAACCATAGACATCAATTTGACAGATTGATGTAGCGATTGAAAAGAAGACAAGAAGTTTTTTGAATTCCTACAAATCGTGATAGCTTTAAATGAATATTGTGATTTTACATATTTGTGTTACATTTACATTATGTACGACAATCGATTTCCTGTCGTACATACAAAATGAAAATACATACAAACTAGCGGTACAAAAACTAAAAAATCTACACCACACTATTGCGTAATTATTGCTGAGTTACGACGATCTACGAAATGAAAATTGAATTATAACAATGCCCAAAGATATATATATATAAAATTTGTTATAATTTCAACTAAATCTAGACTTGTGACATTCAAACCAACAAAGTCTAGATCGGCAATCGGTTAACCGTTAGGTTTTTCTTACTTTAATAGTTCTTGTTTTTTCTATTTGATTTTAGAAATCCATTAAATTATCTAAAGTTTTATAGTATTATAATTATTATTTTTAATCTGACAGAATATTACATTCTGTAAATGAATCACGATATTAATTCTTTATGTAACAAAATAAGTTGTAACGTAAAAATTTAACGTTACAAATATGCAATTTTCATTTCAAAGATCGTCACAGTATTACAAAGATCTACTAAACAAAAATGACAACATCAATTACATGTAGAGACAAACACGAAAATCGTATTTCACACATTCTAAACATTTATTAAAGAGACGGTGAATGTCAACTGCCGTGACACTTGTTACTATCTCTTACATTCTCTTTGAAAATGATAGAGACAAAAATACATGTGCAATAAATCTCACGGCAGTCGACACACGCACTGTAATGACAAATTACAATCGATTTCTATTGAAATGACAAACTATATACATTTTACTGACAATGTATGTGGTTTTTTGTTCTAGCGTACTCCGTCTGCGGATTTAAAAAGTTAAGTTGTCTATGATTTCTTCATATGCTCTACTATGGCAAATTTCATAGAGATCCAATCAGCGGTTTTGAAGATATCTTTTTACAAACATACATCCAAACACATAAACAGTCGCATTTATATTAGTATGTATGTTTTTACTGATTTATCTCTACATCTATGGTAAATTTCATCAAGATTGGTTCAGCAGTTTATGTCACAAACTCTAACAAACGTCCATCTAAACTTTCACATTTATAATATTGGTAAGATTTCAATGTTTAAAACAAGTCTGTCAGAGTTATAAAGGTATATTACAATTTCTCATTTCAATTCAACTCGATTATAAAAGACGCCATTAAAATGTGACACATATTTTATACATCTCAAAAAATATGCTCATTTTCGTGTACAAAAACAAGGTTTTTTTTCATTTTCCCTACGCTTTATGGGTCTACTACAAAAACATCGAAAGTTCTAGCATCATTCTAAAACAAAAGAAACACTACTAGATTAAAAAAAACTTAAAAACACCGAGAAAATTTGTCACGTAACATACCCATTTCATCGAACGACGTTAAAAATCATATATTAACAGCACTTGTTGGAGCACAACATAAGTATTGTGTTCCTAAAATTAGAGAGATCATCCTCTTTTTGGAACTAAAAATATTCTAATTCTGTCCACTTCGATTAAAGCTGGTAACGCATTTGCTAATGCGAATATTTGAGTCACTTCATAATATAAATGGACGCTTCCTCGTTTGCGACATTACACTAAAAAAATGATTACATACGATTATTCCTTCAGTGGAAATTTACAACTCGTTGTCGAGTCGGATGAAATGGGTTTATTATTTTGTGACGGAATCTAATTTGTAACACGAATACTATAGTCTAGTGTTTAATGGCCCTGAATATTATTATATCAAATGAATACAACTGTTTTGTGATTTTCAACATTTCGATTACATTACATTTTGTCTTATGTGTTCATTAAAATTTGTAACGTTCGATATTTGAAAAAGTTGTGTGATTGTGTGAGTTTGAATGTTGAACATCTTTTGTTTTACAGCATTTCTGTTGGTCTTATTAATTGTTTAATATAAATCAGTCAGTAAAGAAATATTATGTTACAATTTTGATATCACTGTAACTTTACAATAGTTATAAAAGCTGACTTTAGTCAGTATTCAAGTTTGTGATTTAAATGTTTTGATCAGAGTTGAATATTCAAGGCCATAAAACTAAATTTAGAATCACTCTTAGAGGATTATTCGCTAAGTCTGAACAATTGGTGTTATATATTAAATCGGTTAGACATTATGTACTTAGAGAGACGCTACAAAAGGAAACAACTAAACATCTTTGGCACGCGATGTCCTACAAATAGTACATTCAAAACGCTTTATATATCCCATATGTTAATGATTCTGATAACCCAAGAAATTACATTCTAGATGAAAATTTATTGCATCTCGATTTACGAATTTAGTCTCTGTAGCAAAAGAGCTTATTAGTTGCTCCAGCAACTACAATTATTAAAAAAAATTAAATAAAAAGAGTTGTAACTTCAATGACATATCGAAACCTCTATTATTTTATACTTGATAGTTTGTAATAATACCAGTACTGGAATTTTTGTAATATTGTTGATCCTGAAAAATTCTTAGCTCAATTAAATTCGCACACGATCATAAAAATCTGAAGATAAAAGTGTTTAAAATGTACCGTTTGGAGCACTCTACGATATCTATATGTAAAAAGTTTTTAAAAGGAATTTTTCAAAAGTTCGAAAAATCTTTTTTTTTTCATCAATAAGGCATTTTCATTGGAATCATGTCTAGATAGAAAATTACAATCCGCCCTCACAACAATCCTATACACATTATAATAAGGATTTAAATATAATATTGGTGTTATTTGGGAGCTTAAAATTAAATGATATCTTTGATACATATATGAACAAAAATTAAAAAAAAACAAAACAAGATGAAAAAAATAAAATCCACTCAAAAATTCAATAGCCTACCTATCTAAAAAGACATATGTAATAATGTTTTGCACAATAATTTCTTGTATATAGAGTATATATAATTTTAATATTTCTTGCACTTTACCTAGCTAAAATGTTAAAGACCATTATGCAATGGTCGTCCTTATCGTCTTAGCCGAGCGTTACAGCTTAAGACAGCAAAGCTGGTATCATCTTATATCTAAATTTTAACCATATGTATAGATGAAGGAAGATCAGCTTTGGGTGAAGGCAATGCATACCGAAACGCGGACTAAAATATCCGGTTTTAAGACATTCGTTTGATTACCAATCGACATAAGACAATCGTTTGAATATTACCAAACGACATAAGACGATCGTTTGAATTACCAAACGGTATTAGACATTATGATTTGTAACATTGAAGCTAAAGTGCTTCTGTTCGCGAATTATAGAGTTTACTTCTCTAAATCATTGTCTAATTCTTCTGCTGCCCACCCATGGCTGTTTGCTGTTATCATCTAAATGGGTATATATTTAACTTATTGTATCCTATTTCAAGCGATTATAGGCGTTACAATTATAATCTTCCTAATATCTAGCATTATATGTCGACTATAATAACTATATTTGTCTATCTAAAACTCCATCAATGTTTTTGTGATATTCCTCAATTCTGGGGGAGGTCGAACCTCGTAATGCATGTTTTTATTTATTCACATAACAATTAGCTATGTAACGTCGACATTTCAGCAAGGGACCACAATCAAATGTTCATTCGATATTGTTTTATTATGTGAATAAAATTAAAATCAAGCAATCCTTCACGATTGACTGGGTGATGAAAATTGACTTATCAATTCGTTCCTTAGCTGAAATCATGTTTTATAATGTATTATTACATATTTGTTAAATATAAATATCCTTATTAATAATTTCTAGCGATATGTCTCACAAGTTTTTCATCTACATGCCTCAAAATAAAGTCGCTAAAGAGAAATGAATTTATCTACGACAGACAAACAGATAATTTATACTTTTAAATATAACGTATAAAATACATTGTTTACAAAATATCATATAGAGCAATAGAGACGAACGCGGTCAGATGCGTTGTCATTAAAAAGTTTCAAAAAAGACGGTCGAGAGCGACTTCATTACACTTACATTATAACATGTAACGTTCTCCTTAGCCACGTTCTAAATAAACAGCAATCGACCAACAGCACACCATTTGTGCAACCTTCGACAACGTTACAATCCACTTAAAAAAAACAATGTTACATTCCATTAAAAATAAACTTGAAGTGTCACATTCAATAGAAGACGACATTGAATGTAACATTAAAAATAAAATTTAACATTGAAAAGTGTAACATTCGTTACAATGTAACATCGAAAATACATCAAACTGAATTAATTTGTAACAAAGTAAGAAGAAACACACGCACACATACTCATTCGTATTTCGACTAGCTACAGTAAAAGATTAAATGCTCCTTAGTGTCTATGCAATAAATATTTTTTCTTTTCACTTATACAATAAATAAATCTAATATTTCTCTACGTTTCGGTATTTTATTTTCACGAAGAATTTTTATTTTTTAAGTGTTCTTTAACATTTAGACACAACCATTTTTTTAATATAACAGTTAGTTAATAAGTGATTCATGATTTTCTATTTTTTTAAATATCTTACGGTTTTGAATTTGGCATTGTCTTTCGGAACAAAAAAAAAGTAAAATAAAGTTATAGATAGAGAGAAACTAAAAAAATGACTAGAATCGTTCTTTGTATAGCGTTATTTACTTGTATGTAACCTTTAAATATTTTAAATTCCTATTCATTTACACTCGTACCTAGCAATCTCTTCGGATATAAAATTGTCTTATAAAACATCTCACTCGCCGAAACCTGCGCTCGCTAACGTCACCTACTAAACATGTCTCCAAAAATCTACAATTTTCCCACTAAACCTTAGTCTAACTCTTGTGCTAACAGATGATTTTGGTTCCTTATCACCTTTCCGTTTCTTTCTCCAATATTTCTTTCCCACTTTATTTTCATTCCTCGTAACCAATATCAGCATTCGCTAATCTTAACTTAATCTTATATGAATAATCTTAAATCGAACTATATATTTTCTAAAAGTTATTTTTTTTTTGTAATTATAATAGCATTTCAATGCTCTTCAAGCGGTTGAAATAAATGTTTCAAATAAATGACTCACATTTTACTTTTTGTAAAGAGTTTTGACCGACTGGTCAACTTGGTTTATTCTCTCCGCTCAGTATCCAAAACCCGCTTGCCCAAAGATATTGTACCTTTACCTAAATTAATTATAAAAACAAAACTATTAAAACGAACTAAACATTATCGACTGAATTCACTATTCATTATTTCAACCAAAAAAAAATTATAAAACAACGTTACAATTTTTAATGATTTGAAATTTCAACTAAAATTTTAATGATCATTTCATTAAAATGTATCTCTATAATGTATATTACTGACTAACTTCGTTATTATTCCACTACGATATTACATTGATTTAAATTAAAAAAAATCACATTAAAATGACTAGAACAGAAATACTACAGTTATTGGCAATAGCCAGAAGAAGGCATTGAAGAATGAAATTGGATCAAGAAGTCGGTACAGAAGAATAGTAAGGTTGGTACAGAAGAGGTACAGAGTAGATCAGGACATGAAGGGCTTCAAATCCAGTCCTTGTGGAGGCAGCAGCAGGCGGGCTCGGGCAGCGGCCGTTGCCCTCACACCAACAGGCTAGGGGCCAGCCACTCGTCGTCGCCGATCTGCGTTACAAACAATTACTGTTACTCAATTAAGTAATTAAATAATTTGTCGCCGTGTGGTGGCTTGAAGCGCAAGTAGCCGGACGCGATAAGAGGGCGCGCGGGCGATGGACGCGGTCTGAAAGGGCCCCTTCTCGCGTCTTCCACGCCAGTGTTGTAGTATAAATTTGCCACTTGACAAATCGAGGCAGACGTGATTTCCTCGTATTTACTATAAACACTGCACTTACATATATGTGTTATGTAAAAGTACTGATTCATTTCTTGGTGCAAGCATATTTTATCATGCTATCATGACCATTGCAGTATTACAGCCCTACAAATAAACTCAGTATAAAGTTAAACTTAGGAATAAACTGAATGTAAGCAAATATTAATACAATTTTCTCTTATACTTAGTTTATTCTTAAGTTTAACGTTACATCGCATTTATTTGTAAGGCTGTTAGAGTGTGCGCACACCTGAAACTAAACTATCGCTGTTCAGTTCTTTGCGCTTTAATTCCTATGAGCTTATACGGAGGTGCGCACACTACTCGATGTTTATGTGAGCAACTAAACAGTTGAATTGGCTACAAAACAATAGACTATCGACAATCGCACAAAACTTGTGCGATAGTTTAGTTAAAGGTGTGCGCCCGCTCTTAGTGTAAGGCGTATAGCTTGTAGAGGTATACTCACTGGTTGCACCTGGAAGTGCTGCACCGGGTAGTGGAGGACTTGCGGGGGCTGGGACATGGCAGCGACGCCACCCACGCCGCCTACACCGCCCACACCGCCCACGCCGCCCACGCCTCCGCCCAGAGCCCATGGCAACTGCACGCCGCCCATTCTATGACATACGTAATCAGTTAGTATAAACACTAAATAAGCTATCTAGGCATTGGCGTCGTTAGACAATGATCTTGATTTAGTCTAGGGAAGGGGGCAACTATCATAAACATGTTTCTATTTGAAATTTTCGCATTTATTTAAAATTTTTCAACTCTCTGGGGGGACAGCTAACTCCCTTTCGCTTCACACTTCTGGTGTCGATGTAACTGTGTACAAAACCGATAAGATTCAGTAGGTAAGGAGTAGTTACTAAACATGTCTAAATTGTTTTAATGTTTCTGAAATGTAAACAAACTTACCCCATGTACTGCTGCTGATATCCTGCAAACTGCCCGGCGTAAGAGTATCCCTGCACGCCCTGCACCCCCTGCACGCCTTGGACGCCCTGCAGGAACCCCCCGAGCTGTTGGGGGTACGTGTTGTACCAGTATGAAGCGGGGGGCACGCCGCCGGCCGCGTACGCTCCGAACGGACTGTACGCTGTACCTCCCAGCTGTAACATTAAATTATGTAACACTAGCTGTTGTTCGAGACTTCATCTACGTGAAATTTAAAAACATAGGCTATGTTACTCAGCGAAAGCGACTCAGCTTTTTAATGGTGAAAGAATTTTTGAAATCGTCCCATTACTTTTTGAGTTATGTACATACAAAAATACAATCCCTTCCTCTTTATAATATTAGTATACAGTAGTACAGATATGCGAGTAGATTAACTAGTGTTGGAATGTAACATGGCATTTAACGTGTGAATTGATGAAGTTTTTTTTAAAGAAGATTACGATTTGTCACATTCCAGAATAACGTTTTGTTGGTTTTAAATATTGGCAGCAATATATTATAAAAAACAATGGCACACAGATTTATTACTAAATACTTAGAGAGGACGCACAATTTGACTAAACAATCGCACAACTGTTGTGGGATTGTCGATTGTTTCGTAGTTATTAACTGTTTAGCTGCACAATTAAAAATCGAGTAGTGTGCGCACCTCCTAACCTCATAGGAATCTAAGCGCATCTAAACAGTTTTGAGATGGTTTAGTCAAAGACCGGGCGTCTTATAATTAATTCCGTCACTTGTAATAAAACCTTTTATTCTTGTGTATTAATTAAATTAAAACACCTTCTGTACAAGTTTACATAATTATGTATTCTCTTTAGTAAAGATTCAGATCGGTTTCCATTAGACGAATTTGCATTTGAAAGACAGTTCGTCGAGGAATTTGCATTAAAAGTCTTGAGGAATAAATTGTTTGTGTAACATTTTAAAAATCTTATTAACATTATTACTACGAGTTTAAATAGAGAAGAATGATGTTTGTTAGAAGATATACAATGCCCAGAGATTCAAGTATATAGGAGTAGGCATAGTTGACACTGTACTTGAAAACTTTTTCATATTAACGCCATCTATCGATAGATCCTCAAAACTTAATGTATTTAAATTGCCAATAGATGTCATTAAACAATGTTCCATTTAGTTTCTTTTATAACATGGAACTTAATATAATTTAGTAAAATGTTTTATTGCATATCAATACAAGACGGCACTAAACTTGACAACTAATTTAGTACCTTTCAGAGAAAGTACCGGTGAAAAAGTTTTTCACTGTCTCGTCTATATGTTATTTAAATATTGATCTGATTGAATTTTGACATCTTACTTATATTATAAATGCAAAATAGATGGGTGTTTGTTAGAGATTGTAGCCTAAACGGCTAAAAAGATCTCCATGAAATTTAGCAGATGTAGAGGATAGTCTGGAAGAACACATACTTGATTTTTTTTTTGTAATTCCTAAAGCAAGTAAAATTTAATGCGAAAGAACACTTGTTACCTTAACTCCACGACGAAGTCGCATTTAACTAACTTACATTTAATCGTTTCATAAAGAATCTTCTAGAATGACTTGAAAGCACCTACTTACATGCGTAGTCTGAATGTAGATAACGAGAGAGGTGCTAAGAAATTTCCAACCTCTACATCTCAGGGTAAGCCGTGGTAATTTACCTGTCCTTGTGCTTGTGCATTGTTGGGGTCTCCAGATTCCTTGCCCCAGGAGCACTTGACGAGCTGACCGTTCACATCAGTGTTGTGGACAGCGACTATAGCGTGGGTGGCGCTCTCTTTAGTTGAGAATCTGAAAGAATATTCAACGTACATTTGTAATTGAACTGAGATCTATTTATAGACCGGTTTCTACCATCGGGTCTTTTTGTCATTCTTAGGGCGCACACCTTTGTCTAAATTATCGTTCGATCGATGTGTGATTGTCAATTGTTTTGTTGCACAACTAAAAATGGACTAGTGTGCTCACTACCATATAAACTTACAAGCATTAAAGACTAAACAGTTGTGCGATAGTTTAGTCAAAGGTGTGCGTGCTTTAATAAAGTAAAAGAAATAAAAAAGTAGGAGACAAACCACACACAAAGATGAGAACATATTGATTTATTAATGAAATAGAATACTACCGTACTAACTGTGCGCAAAGAGAGTTGGTCTTTGATTTCTTTGCCTACCCTTAGGTTACGTGAATCTCACCTGATGAAAGCATATCCTTTATCCTTGAAGACGCGAATCTCCTGTATGGTGCCGAACGGCTGGAATGTCTTCTGCATGAGGTCTTCTGTGAGCCCGGTGGTGAGACCGCCGCAGTACACCGTGCAGTTGGTCGGCGAGCTCTGGTTGTACACTTCGTCGAAGGTCAGCGGCTTCGAGTTCACTGGAAGAGAAGATCGCTAATAAGAATAATTGCTCTCAGTAGACGGAAATTTGGTAGTAGACCTATTATGGTCTACTCAGTAGACGGAAATCTAAGTTTTTTAATTCCTTCACTAAAATGTGAGAGATTTCTTACCAAGGATATTAAGCTCGATTGACTATTGGAGATCAATCTGGTGATTATAAGGTCCAGCACAAAAATTTGCGAGAAAGTAACTTTTGCAAATAAAAGTAGTACTTTAACGGCCCTTTGCAAATGTAAGTATTAACGTAATGAATACTTTTTCGCAAATTTTCGTGCTAGATCTTCTTGTCTTTTATACAAATACAAATATCTAATATTAGCTTTCGCCGGCGACTCCGTCTGCGAGGAAATAAAAAAAATTAAAGTGAGTAGCCTATATGTTCTTCCAGAGTATCCTCTACATCTTTACCATATTTCATCGAAATCCATTCAGTCGTTAAGGCTACAAACTCTAACAAACATGCATCCGTCTAAACTTTCACATTTATAATATTAGTATGATCACAGTTTTAATAAAAACTTAAGGGGATATTATATCTTACATTCATAATAATAGTATTTTTAAGTTAAAAAATATAAACTTAAAACAAGAATTTAAAATGTTTATAAATTCACACAGTTTTAATAATAGCAAAGTCCCGTAGGATATCTATATTATTTTTTTATGAAAACCTCCTTTCACTACACTTAACCGACCTTTATGAAAGGTAACTTTCCCTCGCAAATTGAATTCCTCAGGTCCCGAGGGCAGGGGAGGGGAAGGGAAGGGATTTGAGGATGTTTTTCGCCAGGTAACTGGGCAATGTGGAATTTGAAAAGTTTAAAATCATATTGGAAGTGGAAGAAATACATTTCATACACATGGAACTAAGGTTCCATTTCCAAGCTAAATTATAGCTGGCTTATGCTTAGTTGCTGAAGTTCATTTTACTCGTATCATTACCTATGGATGGTTTCTCAAGTCTTTTAAACCATTTCATAGTGCTTATGGTTCGGTGGATTCATAAAATGAGGTTCAGAAGTACGTAACTTGAATTTTACCCCGTTAAACCTTAATTTTAACTAACTGAATAAATACCATAAAACCATAGTTTGGTTAAAAGCTAACATAACTGGGCAATAGAGATTTATAAGTGTTAGTTTTAAATTAAGTTTCAATATAGTAAAACTCAAGTTACCGTAGTTTGGAAACGCATTTCATAAAGTTATAGAATAAAAAACACTAAGGAATGCTTAAACGTAGCTGGGAAACCGGCCTTAAGCATTGACAAACGCTTTGTATCTGATAATTTTATTTATACAGTTGGATCATTCAATTAAATCTAATACTGTAAACTGTTCAATTACTAGTATGGTTAAAAAAACATTGTCAAATAAATCTGATGTGTGTAACGAGCTTTATGAGTTGGTCATATTTTTATTACTATTATAGTTGTTGCCCGCGATTTTGTCCACGCAATATTAAGATAAAAAACGCCTGTAATATGCCCGTCTATGTCAGCTACCCTTCAGTGAAAGTCAGATCGAAATCAGCCGTTTCGGAGCTTTCCCGTAACAAACGGGGATTGCGAACAGACAGACAGACAGATAAATACTGTTTAGTTTAATGCGATTTTCGTTATCAGCAACGCAAATACATCATGTCCCCGAAATCTGGAATTTTTCTTTTGATATTACAAAAAGACACTCCAATTTTTTTACATACTAGCAGTTCCCGTGCGGCTTCATCCACATGACATTATGTATTTTATTGTTAACATTTGTCAAATTATCAATAGCAAATGTCAAAATGACATGA
>DVQG01000786.1:0-12859 GCA_018231605.1 Papilio ambrax
CATACATCTGAACTTTCGCATATATAATATTAGCATGATGTATGAATTAGGTGTAGGTTTTTCCAAAACAGTTTAAGGTTATCGAACTCCTTGAGGTTTCTGGTAGGTGGTAATATTAAATATATATAAAAAATAATAAATATTACAATATCACGTTACTACGGCAAGAAATCAAATGTAAAGTGAAAGTAGCTACGAGTACGTTTTAACTTTATTAAATTCTTCAATAAATTTACATTTGTTGGACCTACATTGCGTGCTTTTGTTTTTTATATTATCTGTGGACAGTTACTGGACTTTTTAAAGCATTACTCATTGTGCTACTGTGGAATTTATTGCTAAACTTGTAATTGCGTCGTGTTTGATAATAAACAGTTGTATACTTCGCAAACCATTGAGCTAACAAGAAAATAAATTGGTAATATAGGTCACACTGATAAATTATTAAAGACTCAATACAATGTTTGTGCTAAGTCCAGGTTCGTAGCTCAACTTCTTTTTGCAGCCAAGATTGGTCTATAAAAGCATAGTCTGTGCCATAATATTCAAAGTAGACAACTTTAAATGTAAAGAATGTTATTAAAAAATATTGCAACTTATTCTATGTTCATTATTTCCCGGTTGAAAATTATCATGAAATGATACTTTTTCTAATAAACCTATTTAATTTAATGATAAAGTCATTTAGAGCAATCGTCTCATTCGATTAAAAATAGTTTGTACGTTCTCAAGATATGACATCTACAAATTATTTAATTATAATATTTAAGTTGCATGCCGACCTCAAAAATTAGCTCATTAGTAAGGAATCATAACACTCTTCATATTCGTTGTTATTACGGCCCGCGCGAGATGTGGCGTGTTAACTTTAAATGCTACGTGGAAACATTATAAATATGGCAAGAAAATATAGTTTTTTGATGTCACCTGCTCGGGACGTGCCGCCGCGTTGGCTTAAGTGGGCATCTCGGCCGATGTAAACGACCATTTTGTCAGGAGCGTTCGCTAATGACTCGCACCGAATCGCTCGAGTATATCGAAACTTAAAATCATACTCTGGATGTTTCATCGATTCGTAAGCGCTGTATTGTGAAACATTACTAGCGTGGAGGCACGATTTTGAGATGCGAAACAACTGATTACCTAGAACAAGTGTTTAATGTTGCAAGAAGGCGAATTTGGAATTTGTATTTTAGTTGACAAATTAGAGTAAAACTTCTACTGGTAAACCGTCTTGACTCGAACTTATGGTACTCGACCATTTTAAGCATTCGGTTTAGAATTTTGATTGGCAGGTATTTTATAACCTGCCCCTTGAATACATCGCATATCTTTTACCAAGTGACATGTCAAGTGATTGACACTTGGAAGAGTCTTTCTTTGGCAGTTTATATAAAATCTCACTTTGGGTTACAAGAGAGATGCACTATGGCCTTTTACTGAATAGAGTGTATACTTGGCCGAGTTATAGTGTTGGAAATAGCTAATCACTGGGGTATAGGTGTCTGCGAGGACCAATCGTAATGGCGCGAGGGTGCATGTCCGATGGCGGCTGCGCGATAGCATTGTGCGCGCCGGCGGCGATCGCGGCGCAGATTGGCGCGGCTGTCGCTTACGTGTCGCCTCTCCCGTATCGCCGTCCGCATCGCACGCAAATTATAATCGATACCATTATTGTAATATCGGACTGTAAAGAGTAATGTATATGATACTCAGATCTTTTATTTGTCTTAAAGTTGTCAGTGCGAGCTTATAAAGTAAAAGTTGTGAAAAGCTTTTGATGCCTTAACTGTGACGTTAATAATCATTAATCGTTAAGAACAGTTGATTCACTAATGTTGTCGAACTGAAAAAAAAAACAAAAAAATGAATTAGTTCAGTTTCTGTATAAATAGTTGTCTCTATTAGTCTAGTAATCTCATGCATCAGTTGTTATATCATTTGTGTGCAGTTTATGACCTGGCATGAAGTTATTTTGTCAATGTGCACAAGCCCTTAGGTTAGTTCGACTATTGTTCCTTTTCTTTGGCTCGAACAAAGCGCTAGATAGGTGATCGAGAAAAATATTGTTGTTTTAATTGTGGCTTTCAACAGCGCAAGATATACGCGCCGATGTTTTGTCGTGCGACAGGTTTTGACGTCGCCTGGCCGCCTTTAGCGGCGCCGCTGTTGACACTCTCAGCGTTGCTCGACTTTGATTTTATTTTACAACATTGGTTACGAACACTCTATGGAATCCGTTTCTTATCTCATTGATTCTCTTTAAACCTTATCCTTTGTTCTTAATGAGCGTATCTATGAAATGTAATACAAGAAAACTTGTTGGCATTTATCCTCATGTACATAAACACATCAGAATTCAACTAGAGTTTAGAAGTCATTTTCATATCTTTTCCCAATATCGACATGATTCTTTGAACAACAATGAAATGTTGGGACTATAATGCGGAAATTCCAACCAACTATGCTATAGTAATAGATAATATATTTACTAAAATAGTACAATATATTTTGGTTCGTAATAAAATATAAGTCGACAGTGCAAACATTTGGCAAATGTTTTCGCCAAAGTAAACAAACGTCATCTATCATAAATATTTATAGACATGATTACGTGTTGTTCTAGACGCCCACCAACGAGGCATGTAACACTAATGGCACGTAGGCCGACCGCTTGTAGAATAGAAAACTGTAGAAAGTTCTTGGCAAGGAGGAGCAGATGTTGCAAGATGCAGTTAAAACTATAACTCGGCTGGTGAAACCTATCGGATAGATGGTTAGAGTTTAGTAACACGATCTGAATATTGTACACTAGCAATAACTCTGCCGCGCCCTTTGGTGAAATCAGGCTAAGTTAGCGATTCGTTGTCGCAGCCGCGTCCATCGACGGCTGAACTAGATCTCAAAAAAGGAAAGCAAAAATATCGCAGGGAACTAAAAAGTTTTATGAGGTTGTGTGTTGGGATAGAAGATAAAGATAAATCTTTGACTATCAATGTTAAGTAAGTGTTAAGTGTAATGTTAAACATAAACAGTACAAAAAGATTATTAGATTCATATAACTGCAGTTAGTTGGCAGTTTCTAAAAGCTATAAAAACTAAACTCAAGGCTGTACATAGATTATGCATAACACTCTATTTAATAAGTAAATAATTGTTGTTACTATTTAAAACTCAATGTTATAATATTATTCTTACGTGCTCTACTTTTTGCAAATAAATCAAATGTCCCCGCTACTATTCTTCATTTAAAGAACTTTGAAAACTGCGCTAACATGGAAAACGCGATACCGAAGCGTTACTTTGCATGTTCAGGAATAAACTAGTTCAGAAGTGTATCAAAGTCAGTGCAAACAAGGCATCGTCAGAACAACCTCCCTTATCAATAATTGAACAAACTAACGCCAGTCAAGCGCATCCGGCACTACAAATCGCGACCGAAACGACAACTGGACTCAGGACATGTCACAGCGCGAAAGCTCACAACGAGGTGTTTAATGATGCAATAATTTGCATAGCCAGCCGACCGAGCGAAACTCGAGCTATTCTCACGTCTGTCTTCACAAACGTCCACACTTTCCTTTTAAAGCTACGACTCTTGTTATGTGAACTCGTGTTAAGTATCGGAGATCGACTACTGTATTTTTACGACCTACTGCGCTGAAGAATTACAAACTACGGATCAGATGCCAGCTTACCATTTAATCTCACCACGAGCCAAGCTGTCGATTGATCGTAGAAATATTTACCTGCAAATGAAAAGGAATCACATTATAAAACTAAGAAACGTAAACAATCGAACAAATGTAAGCGATATTATGAAGGAGCAGGAATTGAAAAACGTGTGGAATCAATTAAGGTTAGGGCAGAGTGGGCTGGCAGCCGGCATCGGGCCGGCTCGCTAAACCCCGGCGCACAATCTGACATTTATGAGCGCTATAAAAACGCTCAAGCAGTGACTTTTACTACTTGTTTAGTGAACATAAATGTCTTTGCCTCGCCCGCGCTCAACATCGTACGTATTTAAAAGCTCACTGTTTCGTGTAGTTTTGCTTCTTTTGCATCCTCTTTATTAACTCTTATGCAATTGTATGCTACTTTGGTTTCTTTTCACTCTTGATTTATGATTGGCGCATTCTATTAAACCGTGCAATTAAATTACATGGAATTTACATTTCATTTACCAAGTAATTAAAGTTTTTATGTAAACAATGAGATAAACTTTTACATTCGATTTAAATTCATGATGGCCTTGAACGATAAACGAGTAAGTATTTTGGTATCGCAAACTTTCCAAATAGGTCATTCATTAGCTGAATCACTTATCAGCTTCACCGGTGGCCGTTCAACTTTTATCCAGACGTTAAGTATTCCGTAGTCGTGCGTCTTTTACGGTGCTAGATATATACGAGTATTATCATTTTGGCGCAGGCCACCCGCGACTGTTGCTACATACCTCCAGGTGTCGCGGCCTTCGCCGAATAACAATATTGCTCTACGCAACACTATAAGCACAATAGACAGCGTTGATTGCGCATCGCTCCTAGTAGATGACTAATCATTGTTTATAGTTTGGATTGTTTTGATTCACAAATATGCCGTTATAATCTAAGCTGAACAAATGACAAATATTATCCAAGCTTTCACAGTCTATTAAATTAAAATTGTATTAGAACGTCTAATATATTTCAAGTAAGATGTTGATTTCTAGCTTATTGATTAATACGAATTCGATCTCTCATGTTAAAGATGGTGTAAAAAAAACAGAACAAAAATAAAATATTTTACCCTTGGCACTACCTGAATGTAGAATATCTTCGTGCGTTGTCAAAGGTTTCGACAGATGTCAATGGATTTGTGTGTACTTTAAGGAATAATAATATTGTGACGCAGATAGAATACAAATTGCTCCACCAATTTAAGTAAAGCTCTTGGTATCCCAGTGTTGTATTGATAATTCTTATTTTGGAATATTTTATGACTATCCACACGACGGCAAAGGTTAGTGTACGATGCAAGTGGAGACCTTCAAGCCCTGTTTACTATTCCTAACCGGCCGTTGTATAATTCAAGCACCAAAAGAAAGTCCTTCTGCATACCATAGTGATGTATTCGTCGGTCAAGCCGTACCTTGTTTTCGCCACAAATTAGACGATTAAGAGTCGGCGGGTGACGCTATATCTATTCAATTAAAGCTGAGTACGCCCCGGTCACCTACCGCGGCGATTTTTAATCGTATGTATGCAACGTGCGAATCGCGGTGACATTTCGCATATCAATGCGTTGGACAAATTGGTGAAAAAATGGCAGCGCGTGTCGAGTGGAGGTGTGATCGGTAATTTTAAAATTATTGCTCCACTGGACCTTTTTTGGGTTGGATATTCAAAGATTTTATGCTGTAAGATTTAAAAGGCAATATCATAAATATACGTTTAATGTTGTTCTTTCTTCATTTAAGTGAGATATCTATGGATTCTAGTTTAAAGCGTCTTTTTCCTTTTCTGCAAAATTTTCTCATAATTTTTCTCCGTCATAGGACGATAGCGATGACTATAAATAACGTAACCGTTTATAAACCTGTTATTCTATCAGCTGAGTAAAAAGTTGAATCAAACAAAAACACAATTTATATTCTTGTCGCGTTGTTCCATAGTGAGTTTAATATTTAAAAAGGCATTAACAGCGGCTCATAAACAAACACACTAGAATCAACGTGTAATAACAGTAAATTCAAATCAACAAACTCGTTCCGATCGCTGTCGCGTAAAACGTATTTAATTTATTCATTAGTTTGCCTGCTGTATGGCTTCGTCGCATCAAATATAGGTGTGCAATTTATAAGTGTTAATGTTTGCAAAGCGGCGTGCATCGCAAATTGATGGCATGACGTGCGGTCCGACGTGTCCGCTTGTCTTCATGCCGACTTATATTTTATTGGATGATTTCGACCACTTCAAGTGTCTACTTAATTGACACAAAAAGCGTTCACCGTTTAGCACTACAAAAGTGAAACCACATGACTATAACTGCAAAGGTAAAAATAAGTACAATATGTTAGACTAGCTTTTGCCGGTGACTTCGTCGCATGGAAGTAAAAGAAAACAAAAGCTCTCTTCCAGAATTTCTTTCGTTCTTTCGAGACCTATACCTATGCCAAATTTCATCGAGATCAGTTTAGGCTACGAACTCTAAAAAACATCTATCCATCTACCTAAACTTTCGCATTTATGATACTAGTAAGAAGTAAGAAAATAACAAAACATATGATAAATCTCAAAACTTCACCTTTGTTAGTGATTTTTGTTCAATTTAAGGTTAAATTATTAACCACATTCGATTTTACTCGTAACGACACATGAAATGAAATTTCAGTGTCGTTTTTTCTAGTTTAAGTGTTTAGGTCGTAGGTTTTAACATTAATACAGGAATCAATTCAAACCGATGACTTCTTAAAGCCAATATGGATTACAGTTGACAGTACAATTTGTTCGTCTCTTGTCACAGCGATATAGGGCGCCTGCATATTCGCTACGTAAGTTGTTAGAAACGTTACCAAGTCAGTCGCATGTGCCGGCCGCACTCTAACACTATATCTTTCAAGCAGCTGTAATTGTGTCCTCATACATTAGACTTGAGTGCAAGCCAGGTTTTTCAATTACACACAGACTCAACCCTTACTAATACTATAAAGAGGAAAGTAAATAAGATTTGCATTTTTGTATGTATTGAATTAACTTCAAAGTTACTGGGCCGATTTCAAAAGTTATTACACTATTAATAAGCTACGTTATCAGGGAGTAACAAAGGCTAAGTATTTTATTATTTCTTAATTTCACGCGGGCGAAGTCGTGAGCCACAGCTAGTTCTTAATGTACGAGATGAAATCCGTTACATTTAGATATTTGAATACTTACTTGTGTAGTGTTTGTAAATAAAACAAATACTTAGTTTAATACAAGATGAGTAAAAACTAAAATAATTGCATTATTTTCTCTTTGGTTATTAGATTATAAATATCTGTGTTATATTCTCTTACAAGATTCGGAAAATAGAAATCGGCTTTTTTATGACTATTTATTTCTTGCTATTGTTCGTGTACTGTAAAAATTAAAAGCTTTTGAACATTGTCATGTTTCATCATTGTTTTTCATTAACAAAAAGTAAAGCGATTTCTTTGTCTCCAAGGACAAGCGACATTAATGCCTTGTTCCCTAAAAGAGATTCTTTACATAATTAATTTTTGTAAATGAGATTGAATTATGTTAACAAAAGAATAATTGCATAAAATAAACATATAACCGCGCAAAATGATTATTAATTAATTTAATTGCTGGCAACATTCGAAATTGTTTTGAATTCGTATTGTAATTTGAGTTTTTTAGCGGGAAACCCCGAGTAAATGTCATGGCGGCCATTAAAGACGTCAACTGTCATAAGACCGTCGAACGATGGGCTTTGTTTGTTCGTAATTCGCACGTATAAAGTCGATTGATAAATCTGCGAAAATCTTTGCAGTCCGGTTAGATAGTGTCGTAGGTTTCACTAAAGATTGAAGAATTGTGTTTCTGATATTGCACGACTAAATTAAATTAGATATATTGTATATAGTTGGTCACGTATTTTATGGCATATACACAAGACAGATTTACTCGAAATCAATTAGTAAAATAAAACCGTTTTTGATAGAATAAAGAAAATTTTCCAATCATGATATACACGACATTTACCTTTGTGGGCCTAACATGATTAAAAATTATTGGAATTGCAGGAATTATTAATCTTCTTAGTTCCGAAGTAATAATATCCAGTGAAATTGAGTTTCACTGTCATTTAAATTACCATTTACTTAATGGTTTCTTATTAGAGTAGATCTTATAATAACTACCTTTTATTTTTTTTGAAATTTTTAAACTAAAATTCGCAAAAACTAAATCAACAGAAGCATTTTGAAACTGAAAATTAACACAATACGTTATTTATTGTTATGTATTTTTTTGATATCGAATTTATCTCTTGGGACTAATAAAGATTCATTAGTCGATTCAAATCAATAACTGGAATATTTATTATGTCAATTACGTCCGATAACACGAAGCGAGTACATTAGTCTAAAAGTTGCACCAGTGATAGTAAAATTGATAAACAAAAATGTCTTCTTGTCTGGTTATATTAAGAGAAGGAAAGAAAGGCACGTGTTAAGGAAAAACAGTTTTAACAGTCTTATAAATTTTAACAACATGAGTAGGTGAGGACCTAAGAAAAGATGGATGGATTGTAAAAAAGTTGACAAGACTAAGAAGAACGATAATTCGATCTGGAGGACAAAAGCCTTGTCCGCTGGCCGCACACGAAAGGAACAAAGGCAGAATGACGATATTGATTGAGGATTGGTGATAAGACAATCAATATTAAGACTAAAGAGCTTCTGATTTTGGTTTCTTAGTGTGTTTTTGTTTATTTCATAGTACATTGGCAAGCAGTATAATGTACTCAGCACTGATTTAAACGTTAATCGGCAAGTGTCGAAATTATTAATTACATTGGTCATTGCGAGCGCGAGCGCTGCGCATGCAGATTGGTATGCTAACGAATGATTAACTATGTATGTATTGCGCGGCCAGATTTAGTTTTGCGTTGTTCGAATTTGGCTGTCAATCAAAAATTTCAGCACCTACAAATATACATGCTAAGTCATTTATTGTGTTCTTCAAAAGGGATGGAAGTGCTTCTAGACAACTTTATGGAAATTAAATAAAGATAAAAGTAAATTATGATTACAATAACGGATTAATAAAACACATATTTTTTTAATTGCATCATTGATCTTTTGTCGTCTTTGTCAGTTGCACAACTTACGCAAGTATAAAATTATTCCGATACAATTCTTTCTTAGAAAACATAAACATCTTGTTGATGATTTTAACATATATCACTAGGAGACTGAAGAAACAATAATGTCGTGTCGGCAGTGCAAGTAAATTGTCCAGTTTGCTAACATTAATAACGACATCTCAACAAGTCACCGCGCCACATAAAATTTCTGCGCCATTTGCCGAGCGATGCTCGCGTGATGCATGATGTGATTTGCGACGACTACGTACCAGAGCACATCAATTTTAAACAAAACATTATAGATAATAAATTTAGTAATTTCGATTATTACGTGTATACAAAAACATTTACAAATGAAAATTATGTCATCACATCATCAAAATTTTAAAGTAACCTCTTTACATTAGACAAATTACTTTAGAATAGGTTTGCGTAAATTATTTCTGATATGACAGGAAACTCTAATTGGAACTTTTTATTGCGTTTAGGATTCTAAACAAAACCGTATCGTAAAAATCTGTTACTGTGTTATGGTTAACAATAATTTATTATTAAGATGACATCATATTTATCTATAACAGGATAAGCGATAACTTCATAATAAAAAATTGATGATAACGTTTTTCGTTTAAAAAATTAAATATTTATTTTCCTTACATCTGTATCAATACCGAAATAGAGATTTGCGAACACAGCCATGCAAATTGATTCCTATACTTCCGAGACCGTATGCCAAACGTCTATGAATTCGTTGGCGGTGGTCGAGAATAATTTTCGAATATACGTCAGAAGTTAATACAACATAACAATGCTTCCAGGAAGTTTCCAGATTTATACTCGTATTTATAGTATACCTTATGTCTTTTTTAATAAGATTACGGTACTTAAACAAATGTAAAAAAAACGATTATAAGAGCAGTAACAAAGGGTAAATCTGATGAGTTTTCAGAAGATATAGTTAACCGAGATCACATTTCAGTTAGAACATATTTTGAACGTCATATGAGGTAACGACTTCGGTATTACAAAAGTATCCCACAAATATAAATATGTTTATTAATACAACAGTTAGCCGCATCGAAGCAAAAGGAAGTCCATTGAGCCTTCTCATGTTAATATACAAGAAACAAATCCACAATTTCCATATCGATATTTCCCGGAAGCGAAACCGTGTCACACAGGCAGTGGCACCTTCAGCAGTGGACATTAGCATGCGGCGGGCAAGTGCTCCAGGAGTTATCACGTCTCGAATAGAATAGAGCATTATGTTTTATGACCCCTTGTCCGCCATACTCGTCTCTATATTCGATTCTGGAATGCTAAAACGACGCAAGCAATCCCTACTGATTGATACCCTGCCGATTTACATCGGTTTGTTCTATCGACATCGATCTATCGATTAATATTTTACATCGATGTTTTGATTGACATTGAACCCGATGACTTAATGACTCATATTTGTTTATTAATAAAATTGTAACAATCAGAAACACATAAAACGTAACAATTGGTTGTAATAATGATCTAGAATTTGATCGCATCACAATAATGCAACTTTATTGGGATAGTTCTTGATTATACGAGGTCCAATTCTGGTTGCAACTTTCAAGGCTAGCGTGTTGTGAAGGCCTATTTTATGTTTAGTTCAAATGTACAGTCGGCAGTACGTAGCTATTGGTGGAGACAAATTATACAAATAAGAGTAAACTATATAAAGACAAAATTGGTGCTGATATCAATTTTTACTAAACATATTAAGAAGTAGTAGATAGAAGTGTTGTAGACCAGGAAGTACATATTCTGCCGACGGTCCGTAAAAAAATAGACAGGCAATGTTCAGAAGTAGCAGGTAACTTTGTTACAGACTCAAAGCTCGTTGTTAATCAATGTTCAATCATCATAATCAATGTTCGTTAAACGTAGAGGACTAACATTATCTAAGTGAAAGTAAACAGGAAATTACCGTGGAGATTGGTCAATGCATGAATCTGCTATCCGTACCGAGATTAGAATGTCGCCGGGGAGGCAGGCAACTTGCATATGTTCAAGTGATTTTTCACGGCTACGGAACCCGTGTTCAAAGGGCACGCAGCGCGGTGTCGCAATCACGATCCTTGATCACGACTGGCCCTCGACTATTTATTGCGTCCACTTTCCACACTCCCGTTATTCGAATATAATATCTATTAGAGAAACTTTAAGAGCGAAGCGTATTGCAAAAACAATTCAGTTGTATTTATTTAGAGGTTTGCATCTCTGACCATTGACTTTCGACCTTATTTTAATTGGAATAGAAGACTATTGGATCGCATCCGATGTTGGTCGAGTTAGCAAAATGTCTCTAGACCGTGTCGCTACTACCCGTAAATGCATTAAGTTTGTTTTAGAGATAATAATCGTTGCGAATGCGAATGCTTTGTTGTCTCAAAGATAGAGTTGTCGTCAGTGATTTATTTTTGGTCAAGTTTTGTTGGACTTAATAGAGATTAAAACAATGCCGTATAATGCGAGCAGTGAGGAATTCCATTTTATTTTACGCCTTTATTAGACTCTCTTACTTTTAAAGTATTGCTACGATTCTTTTGTAAACATTAGTTTGCTTACAGTTATTTTACTAATTTATTCGAAATAGTAGTGGAAATTAATTAATAAAACTTTATTCTGAGGAAATTTCATATTTTGTTACTAAAAAACTTTGTTGAGTAGTGTTAGTAAGAAAGTAGTTAAGTAACAATTTTTAAATAATTAAATTAAGTTACATTATTTGCATTGCATGTTATTAAATCGCCGTACTATTGCACTATCTAATCTGGCTGTCAAAATTAAGTGCTTGTTAATAACATTTCGCACTAATTTCCACAGGCTTCTTTTCTTATTTTTTTTTTCAATTCCGCGCATTTACAGGCAAAAGCTAATCTTAAATAAAAGTATCTTTGTGCACAACTCGCTAGTTTAACTTCATAAAAATAATAACAAACTATATTCCATGTAAATGAGAGATTTATACATCAAATACTTTATTATTCCATGGTCGAAACTTTTCTCATTTCCCCTCTAGTTTCTACAAAGAAAGAAAATATCAAAACATCAAGCTAACCTGGTTTATTAAAATAATTTCGATAAAGTGCGTGCGGGTGCGTTCCGATACTGCCGTGTGTCACGCGAACTAACTTACAAACTTACGTCTGTATTTGATCAAATTCGAATAAGCTCTACATACTTAAACATAAAGTTCAAAATAGTATGTTTTTATCTTACTGTATGTAAATAAATTTATTGAATCATTACATAAAACTAATCAGTGGTTGATATTGTCCCTGAGACGCATACCAACGTTGTATTCATAAAAAATACTAGATTACTTATGTGTGGGTGACATGGAAATGTCAATTAGTGAAAAACACAGATGTCATTTATACAAAGTTATACGGATTTAAACATTTAGAATAATTTGGAATATAAATGAATAAATTTTCCATTAGTTAAATACCATTTTGTATTACAAACACTTTTGTTTTTGTGCACAACAAGCACTTAATGTGCTTAGTATATTAGTTTCATCGAAACAATTTTATTTATTTAGATTTACGAAAGTTTACTTCTGTTCTTATACATGCAAAGCAAAATCTCTTACGGAATTTAACAATGATTACACTTTTTTATCTTTATAACTGTTTTTCCTTTCGTATCCTATTTAACCGCTCGTCCAAAAGCGATTCACCTTACAAATAAAACATTAGACAAGTGATCGTTTGCTGTTTTTTCTAGTCGATATTATGTTTGTATCTCTAGTTGTGTATAAACAACTGTCGCACAAACACCCCCTTACATCTTGCTCGAGTAGATTCTCCGAAGGGGCGAAGTGGGGGTCCGACATAGACAAATGACGCGCTGCCAGCGCCCCTGGCGGCGGCTGGATGAATTACGACCGCCAATCGAGAGCGGTCCCGCTAGCGGCCATTTTTAATTTTTAGGGGTAGTTACCCCTATTGGAGTATTATTATTAATGATATATCATGCACTCGCT
>DVQG01000787.1:0-12858 GCA_018231605.1 Papilio ambrax
CGCTGTACCTTTCAAACATTCTGGCGCTCCGTACTGCAAAGAATGTAAACTCATTGACATATAATTTAATTCATGTCTGAAATTCTGGTAAACAGAAAATTATGTCAATTTAAGTTATGAAGTCATTAACAACATTTTCTCGTGGTAATAATAAAAATACGCAAACATTTAAGTGGCTTTCACACATTTCGGGTTGTCAACAATTTGACATCTGTCGGGATTACTGCCCCGTAAAATATGATATTTACGACAAAATACATTGAATTTTAAACAACACACAGGCGGCGTTTACTTCGCAGATTAAATGAAAATAATTGAACGAAGTGTTGAACTGCTGAACGAGTTTGGAAGCTCAAATTTTTGTCGTATTTTAATAAAACTTTTTATGACATTGAAATTTGAGCAGACGAAGTTATGTCATAGAACACAATAGAACATTGTTTTAAGTCTCTTATTACTAACAAGAGATTTAACAACCTCGACTACATCCGTGACCTCAAATAAACCACAACGCGAAACGAATTTCAAACACAAAGGGTTATTGAAGAAATAATCATAAAGTTTTTTATATATTTTAATGCGCAAACTAACAGTCTACTTGTCCTAGTATTAGAGTGAGAGGAAACTTCGTAATTAGAACTCGGCTATAAAATAACCATCAAACTTACTCGAGACGAGCGTAGTAAATCTTTTTAACATTGTAACTTTCCAGATGTAGTTCTTATCCCGCAGTACTAAAGGTTATAATTCAATGATTATGAGTTTACGAAATGCATTGTGCAAGGTGGTATTCGTCTATAGTCCAACCGCTTCATAAATTACGTTTTGTATGACAGAGCATGTTGTTGCATGCGTTTTTACGATCGAAAACACGAGCGATATGATTAACTCGATAATTCTCTAAGGTCGTCAGGTGTTTTTTGTACCATACTGTTACGGGTATTATTTCAAATGTGTCGCAGTTGTATATTCAACAAATAAATAATGTACACGTGTCTTGAAACGAACGAATGTTTTTGCTCTTGTATAAGAAAACGAACAATCGATTTCAAGGTACAGTCTGATGGCCTTCAGGCTAGACTGCTCTGCCATACGTCACTGGATTTAATACGATAAGAAGTTATGAAATAAAACACAACTTTAAAGTAGACATAAATATTCTTTTTTATAGACCTGGAAGCGGTGAGACCATAGACATCCGTAATATCAGAGCAAACTGCACATGAGTTGACAGTCTAGTGATCTAGTGTTTTCTATAGTAATATTGGTTATTAAGTGGAAAGATTTGTATTTTTGTATGTATTGAAATAACTCAACAACTACTGGGCCGACTTTAAAAATTGTTTCACCATTAGAAAGGTAATTTATCTGTGAATAACATAGGATTTTTTATTATTACATTTTCAATTTTACGCCGACAAAGTCGCGAGCAACAGTATCTTATAAACAGTATCCTTTCATATATTTTACGCTTATATATTTATGTATTTAACCCTATAGACTTAAAAGTTTTATAAATTACAATATTATAACTTCGGCTCTTTAACATGGTAGTCTTATAGCTTAAATGTAACTATGTAACATTTGGTATTAACTCTGTTGATATATAACATTTTATAAGGCACTCCATCAGACTTTACTGCCTGTGCTAAATGAAAAGATTCTTTGTAGACACTCCTTTTTGATTTTATGATCTTTTTGATGTGGTATACTTGCGTTTTCATCAATAAAAACACGCAGACTACAAGGCTTACATCTGAAGAAATTTATTGAGCCGTCTTTTTATTTCGTTCGTATAATAATTGTGTGTTTATTACCTTTATACATTCCAGTATTATGAGCGTAGTTTACAAATAGATGTAATGTGTTTGTTTTATACCGCGGCTAGTTCTTCTTGTTTATGCAAATATTATGTTGTTTCGACGATAAACAGACATTTAACATTTCTTAAATGAAATGAGTAAACGTTTTATATATCTTATATTTCTATTAATACATAGATAAAGTGTTTTTTTATCATTATGGTTGAGAAGATTTATTTGAAAATCTTGCCGTTTCATCATAGATAGGCAATACCGTATCCCCAAATTAGGTGGAAATTTACTTAGTAAAATATACTTAAGAAACCGTAGACCTTAGAGTTGATTTTTCATAAACACGTGTAAAGATTGCGCATATGCGTTAATTTATAATTACAAGTAACGTGGGTTGGCATTTTAATTCGTGGTGAGTGAAGGCGCGCCGGACACGTGCGGTGGTCACGACCATCGCACAAAGCCCTTCCCCCCTCCTCGACGCCCTCGGGACGTCACGATTTCCGCCATCACGATTCCTCAACATCGACACACGAACCACTTATACCGACAACATAATATAAATACTATAGCACCAGCTGCTAAGTGAACACAAGTAGAGAAGTTCCCTTGTTTTATAACGTACCAAAAATTCCAACTGCTTGTGAATTTCATCATCGTCACCAGCTCACTATACGTCCCCACTGAAGGGCTCGGAGCGTACCCTAAGTAAAGGGTGATCAGACCGTAGTCATGAAATTGCTCGACCATAATCCCACAGTTGCGATATCATCAAGAACTAGAACTAGATGAGTTTACGTACTTCGTGACATCCAAGGCATGTTTAACCAGGCTTAAGGTACACGATGTTTGAGTAATTTGATTGTTTGTATGATACAATGTCGTGCAGGTCGGAGGTCGAGACCGGGCAAAGCAGTTTATCAACTTGCAAATTCATTCTATCGGCCAGCTGGCTGCCGAGCCGCTGTCAAAACAACCTCGGTACACGCCACGCGCCACAACCATTACTAATTCTGAATTTAATTTTCGTTTCAATCAAAACACGACGACGCACTTCGTACTTTCGAAATTATCTACTCTCATCAAAATTTCTTTAGTATTTCTTTTGATATCCAACACCAAAGGCAAAGGATCTCTATTTTATGAAGGATGGACCTTCGTTCAACAATAGTTTCTTAGTCTCCATATATTTACAGCCACATCTAACAAATTCGCTAGTCCTTTCATCGCAAATAATTGACAATCGACACGAATGCTTTGAATATTGATTTAAAAATTGTCTATTGAATGCGTCGCAAACGTTGAAGACATTTCGGCGACTCGATGAGTCCCGGAAGCACGTGACCCGCTTTGCATACGCTCACAACAATGGGTCGGAGCTCATTTAGCATGCGTTATTGCGTCACCACTTGACGTCTGTCACCGCCGCGCCGCGCCGCGCTGGCCAATACGTGGCAAAGATGTCTTTACAAACATTGGACTAACAAAGATACCATTATTTCTGCGTATCACGACTGCAGCTGTGCAGTTTAATTTGAAAAATTTGTTATTTTAAGCGGAAGGATAAGCTAAAAACCAAAAAAAAGGGATATCAACCGATCAAATAACAGAAATACAGTAATTCATACTCACAAAAGAAATTTAAACTAATATCGGCAATTTTATGTCCGTGTCATCACAACATTGTGTTTTTCTTTAAGGAATACTTTCGCAACCTTAGCCTGATTGAAATTTGTATTCGAAACGTTTCTATTTGTACAATGAGCAAAAAGCTTTTGTCAATCAGCAAGCCGATACCGTCAGCTGAAGTGAAGTCGTCACCCATATCGCAGCATCTCAGCCGCGTGTCCATTGTCCCGCCGCTCACGGCGCGCGTGCCCTATCTGCTCGCGGTCGCGGCTCGTTACTCCCACAACGTGACGGAGATGCTCAAGATTGCAGCTTATGTAATTGTACCGTATACTAATGGCAATTACGATTACTTTATATGGAAATGTCAAATTAATTAGTTCTTAATCTGCGTATTAAACCGAGTAAAATGTCTACTTAATATTTCAACATGAAAATTTACTGAAAAAATAATGCAGTGTATTTAGTAACGATATCACTCTAATGAGTCGATCAAAGCGTTAGCTTATCAAAAAGCTTGTTAGTACAGTGCGCGGCAGAAGTGCGAATGTGTTATATGAGCAGAGAAGCACACAGAGCACATATGTTGCAGCAATGTGCCTCGCACGTGGGGTGGTGGCAACAGTGACGCCCCTGTCGTCACCGTGCCCGCTCAATGCCAGCCTTGTCCATGCACATGATGTGCACATGCCGACGTTCCGGACCGGTTAATACCAAAATCGGTGATGTACTGAATGTCATTTCTATTTTTTGATATATACAAATTATCATAACCAATTCCTGAGTGTTATTTCAGTAGATTTAACTTTAATTTAGCTCGAATTATGAATCGAATATTCATCAGCTAATATTACGTAGTTAAAATACTTTTACTAATCAATAGAATATAGGGATAAGTAACTATTTCAGCAAAGCCTAAAAATAGTTACTTTTCATATAATAGAAAGTTACGATTCGCTAAGTTCCAGAACAACAGCACCCTTTGTATACAAATCTAACCTTTATAAGCAACGATATTATCTGTCTATTCAAATTAAGAATACACAAGGATACACACACCATTGTCATTATGTAATTAAAGTTGCAAACACGACTTGTATGCTAAGCATCGCCGTCCGCCGGAAACCTTGTATGATTATTATATTATATACACGATTATTTTTAGCGTCGGCAGTTCTGAAGTGTCCGCTATCCATTGATATTCGAATCATAGACGCTGCCGATATGCCGATAATATAAGTATGTGCTTCAAATTCCGTAATGTCCGTCAGAATACGACGTGCATGCATGATTTTATGACGCAAACGCAACGAAGTGTTTAGTCAAGAATTCGAAAAACTAAAAAATTACAGATTTTAAAAATTTGAGAATAAAAGTTAAAGTTTGACTAGTACTTTTGACTTTTTGTTAAGACTTGTTTGGTTTTCTGATTCTGAAGTGCAAAAATCTTTGTGCGAAGACTCTATGTGAAACTAAAGTGTGTACTGCGCAGAACGGAAGATGAATAAGGCATGCGGAACGGTATAATCTTGAAATTTACAACTCATTTTGTAAACGGTATCGCTCATTCAATTATTCCTTGCGATCCATCAAAAACAAAAACAACTGAAATACGCCATTCTTACGTCGGCTTATATGATGTGTTTAAAAAACTGATTTATTATAAACTGCTTTACGACAAGGCACGAAAATTTGCTTAACACTCGTGTCGACATGTGTACTTTCCTCCCGACATTAATAGACAAATTTCCTACAAATGTTGTGGATGTTGACAGAAAGCTCGCAATGCTCATATAGAAATACTAGGCACCAGATCCATCTCACAAATTGTTTATGACTACGTGGTTGTAAAACAATTGGTGATTAGACTTAAAAACAATACGGATTTAAAAAAATTGACTACAATAATCGACAACTTATTATGGTACAATAAATACAGACTATAACTCGGCAGTGTATATTATATTGTCGTAGAAACCAGTTACAAAATCTAGTATACCGTACGTTATATTTTTTTTAGTATCTAGAGCATTGTAACATTTCCATGAATAAATGTTTAAAAAACAACTAGGAAACGACCTGTCGCTGTCAGAGGGACATATCTCGAAAACAACGTCAAGTGGTGAATATTATGTAAATTTCGCAATTCAAATGCGCTGTCCGCTAGATTATGTCGGCCATGAATGTGCTGATAGAGTTACCGTGTGATAGTTCGCGACGCGCGTCTATCCGTCAGTTTGTCCCGGTTAGTTGGCATACGCAGAATTTGATTCTTTTTTACATGAATTTTGAAGAACAACATCACACAAATCTCTGATTAAGTGTATGATATAAAAAAGATTCAAATCATATGATTTGTTAACATAGTCATACGCACGTAGATTACGGCGAAAAGCCTATATTTGCTTCTTGCTACCCTTGTGGTAAACTTATTGTTAAAATGCAATATTCAGACTAAAAGGACAAAACAAGGGAATTATATTTTCAAACGAAGTATGAGTAACAATTTAGTAATATGTATTTGTGGCACTGAAAACTTTGAAGAGGCCGCCGCCATCTGCCTGACAGATTGCTCCTCCGACAAGATTTCCAAAAATTCTGCAGCGCACGTGCACGTGAGAACGTTGCCTAAGAGAAAGGCTGGTAGTTATTTTTACGATAACCTCCTCAACACGTGGCTTACCTCGTTTCTGAACTTGATTGCTATCGATTGTTACTAAATTACTATTGTAAAATTTTCAACTTTTACAACTACGCATCTGGCCAGAAGATAGAATTTTTCTGGAATTCATTCTGGAAATTTCGTACAGGCATAACACCATATCATACATCTTGATGCCAACTGTTATCAAAAATACTACTCATAATTGTAAAACACGATACTTTTCCTTCAAGTTTACTGAGTTAATAATTAAATTGTTTTCTCTCATGAGTCTTGTTTCTTATGAAAAACATATCCTTCACACAGCAAGTTTTAGTTTATTTTTATGTGCTTTTTTTTATTATGTATTTACTAATAAAAAATAATAAAAGCAATTGGGTGTACATGAAACGCAATTCCCGCATTACCTGGCGGCGGCGGCCGGCGCTGCACAAATCAAGGCGGGCGCACGTGCGTCGCGGCAGCTATGTGCACGTGTGCACCAACAGATTATTCTGATGAATTTATGCGCTTTTATAACATACATTGCAGTACTATCTTATAAATTACAATATGTTTGTTCTTAGATATATATAAGACGCCATTATTCAATATGGTCCACACCTGTCCTGTCGCAATGTCAAAGTTCTTAATTTTGAGACGAGCGTTGTCGTCCATTTTCCTTTACATAGCCGGCTACATGGCGGAATAAAGTAACAAATAAGTGTTCAAAATCTATGTTTTTTTAAATTAATTCGGCATTTTGTTAGAATTTTTTGTAATTACAACATCGAAATATATTCTTTTCATTTTAGCTATTTTCTTCCATAGGTAATAAACATTCAACATTTGTTACGGTTACTAGAGCAGAATACAACAATGATATATGAAAAATTATCGTAGATTTACTTTCACAGCACTTTCACGCTTATCTGTTTTAATATGAATAAATGGTGAAAGCGTGAAGTGCGTGCATATGCTGTGATTGAACAGTAGTAATCTCGGTCTAGATTGCGGACTATCGGTCGCGGTCTCTCATTACGCAGATAGTGCCACCGGCCACATCTGTCCATATTCCTCGCTTATTGAGCCACGACAATAATGGCCACAGTATTTGAAGTTGACTGAAATTAAAAATAAAATCACATCCCACCAGAGAGAGCCTAATCTCGAGTTGGCATAAAATAGGTCAGTCATGGATGTTAATCCACAATTATTTTATTATCTGAATAAATTTGCTAATTTCAACCAAGATTACTAGTGTACTAAGCGGCCAACGCTACTTCTCTTTATTCTTGACTAACATGTTTGGTACCAAATTTAATGTTATAGAATTTATTATATTGAAGTTCCACTCCTAATAAACATCGCACTGCCAATCAAAATATTAGAAAATTAATGTTTTAATCTAACACGTGTTTTCGGGCTGTCAATTCCGATATGGAAAAATCCCCTATAATATGTACAGCGCTTTTGTTAATGTACATGAACATGTGCGTAACGAACAATACAATAAATACCGGGATAATACCGACACCAGAAGGTACGGGCAGGAACGTTATCAGCAAGGTGTGCCATGTGGCATGCTACTGTTGATAACTGCAGACAATCTGCCGCGCAGATTTGCGAGCGAAGTTCCCCAAGTACAATCGCGGAACTCCGCGGTATTTTACTTACAGGATGTATTATTTTTATTTATATTTTAACTGTGGTCTTTTTTCTTTGCAACGCAACAAACTCTGCCACAAGATAGTAATAGACAGCAGGCACAACTAAAATCTTCATTCTATTAGTTGTAGTTCCGCATTGTCGTATCAATGCGTACCAAACCTTAAAGCGACTGTAGCTTTTTAGATAGGACATCGCCAGATTCCCCGAATGTACACATGTACGGTGGGAACTGTTTAACACATGTTGCCGACAATGTTTTATGTAATGTTTTACAACTAGTTTGCCGCTTTCTATAGAAAGGTGATCGCCAAATGTGGATAGCACGTTTCCGCCGATACCCGCAGATGATCGTAAACGCGCTGTTAATGACGAATCGTGTTTCCTTATTGTTCTGTAGTTTAGTGTTGCAGCATGTTGTTACATTGTTAACTTTAAATCTATTGATCTATTCTATGTTTAGTTGCGATTTAAATAATACTAACTGCTTGATGAGATTATAAAGCAAACTGTAACGGTTAAAACATATAGACATTTATTGGCATACATAATGCGCATAACATTCAACATTATTTTATTATCTAGCAATTGAATCATAAAGTGTAACGCGCCAAATAAATCTGATTAAAAATGTCGTGCAGACAAAAAACTTAAAATGATATCGCAACAGTCGGCTGGTCACCTGGCAAACGGCCGCCGACAAATCATTCTACGCAACGTATATTAGCTACTATCATTAGATCTGCTGATTATTACTGAGTAAAGAGCTCCGAGACACCGATCATTACTTACTCAGATCATTAGAGATATCTATGCATGTTGTACATTCAAAGTACGGCCTGAATTTATTATTAATGTGTGATAATACTGGGTTCATCTCATATTGAAGGAAATTGTTTCGATTTTATTTTGTCAAATAAATTTTAATTTTATAACATCATTAACTTGCCCTTATTCCTACGGAAGGTCGGCACAATATATGCTGCTCAAATTTATATTATTAGTTTAACTCTTTTTAATTTGAATCTCAGTTTAAAAATTGTACATTACTCCATTTTTATATATACTAAGAGAAAATATGACAACAAAACTTAAGAAACGACATTTATCTCATCATTATCCTTCCGTATTCCACACTACAGACAGTACATTAACAACGCAGTAAATAAAACGAGTGGAGACATCAATTTAAAAGTTACCGAAAATAACATGCGCTATCCTGAATCGTTACGCACGTTGAAAATAAGACGTAGATAAATGACATCTACATTGTAAAGACGCGAGTTCGCCCTAATCAGGTGCTAACAAAGCAATATAGCACAGATATAGATCCGGTTCCTTTGTATTAAATGCAAGTAATAAAATCCCATTCGGTCTCCGCTGTCCGGCTCGAGTAGTAATTTTTCAAAATGTTCCCGCGTCATTTTTCACCGCGTCAATCACGAGTTCGCTTGGACGAAGCGAAATTCAGGGATGGCGATTTTTGTAATAAATTTACGAGTGTAAGAAAATTTTGACTGAATATTGTTGTCTATTTAAATAAAAAAAATACTTTTATCTGCTACACAAAGTAAGTATTTAAAAAAAAACATATGCTATTTTTTTAACTTTTTTAGTTTATGACTTTTTTAGATGATGATTGTAATATTTTCTTAAATTTCATTTTGACGTTTAAATTTTATGAGAATTTATTTGCCACGATCATTTGAAATGTTGTTCAACCTCACCTATACGGCTGTCATATTGTCTGTTAAACAGAGTGTGAACCAATGAATATTTTTGTTGACGCGTCCACTGACTATCCACGACGCACTTCCACGCAAAGATTTGCCAATTTCAACCGTACCATATTATATTACAGTGGTTTATTTAAAAAAAGCAGGCGTGAAAATTCAAAATCATACTAATCTTAATAAAAATAAGGTTTAAAATTGTTTGTATATCGTCAATCTGTAACTTAAGATTAAAGTCATCAAAGTAATGTAAGTCAGCGAGATCTGCGGCGCGATATGTTCCATTCCGGAGCGTTTCTTATGCAAATATTGACACAATGTTGGCGTCATTAATCAGCCGGAATGCCAGGGGCCCAGCGAACGACTAGCAACAAACGTCTCACGTGTACCTTTACATTTGTTAGATCAAACGCTTCAATCAAAATTGTTTATGCCCCTCTCCGTCGTTCTGATTATCATTACGCTTACGCCTTTGAAAAACGTGATCTTAGTTGTTTTTTAGGTCAATTGTACGTGTAGCATTTGAGCCGAATTGTATTTTCACCTATAGTCGTCGCGTTAGCAATAATCATCACTTCATAATAAAACGCGGTAGATATTGAAATGGTTGAACTAGTTATACTGTTTACATCAAACAATATTATTGGATATTGGAATCATCAAATCGGAGATATAAAAGTATATCGGACGAATACTTTTATAATCTCTTAAAAACCGGTTCCGTTTGATTACATATCGCGGTGACATGGGAAGCTAATCTTGTTTCCTCTTCCAGGAAAAAACTGCTACTTTTTGCGCGTATAATGTTTAAAAATGTAAAAAGAATAACATTGTCTGAAAAGTTGTCAAAATATTGACTAATTTAACGCTAAAAGATAACGAGGCAGCCGCACATGCGTCGCAGCTTTGACGAAATCACATTCCGAGAAACATTGAAGTCATGTCCAAATGTATAATTATTACGTTAAAAAGACCTGAAATAATCACATACAAAATGTTATAACTAAGTTTAGCCAAAACATAATAAATAAGTTTTTAAGTAATAGAAATGAAGTTAATATCTTCCAGTTGTAGTGTTAACAAGTGATAGGTGTTAAGCTTAAATATCACTAACGGGTTGAACAGTAGGTCACAGTTTTGATACATTTTAACAAATAGGTAATAATGATCTTTAACAGCTTATACGGGACACGTGCTGTACGGATATAGTCGCACAATCGCTGCGGCAACACAACGACGCCTTGTGCGCCGCCGCACCGCACCGCCATCTGTCAGACATCTGAAAACATTTACTTTTAGCCCAAGCTCTGCTGTTACGCACTCGTTATTAATAATTATTACTTCAGTATATGCTACTGTATGCTTTTGATGAGGGTTTTCTGTGTTAACGAATGGTATATATGGTAAAATTCAATATACATATTTGCATGTATGCAATTTCATAGGTTGTGTTTATTTATTCTAGATGATGTAATGTACGATGAATAATTAATTATTACAAAAGAAGAAAAACCTACTTTAAAGTTTATTAAATGATTTAAAACAAGCTTCGAAGTCGTAAAGTAAATGAATACAGTAAGAAACAAAGTGTGGGCTTCTTTACTTAATCGACTTACGTAGCTGAGTGAAACCTTAGAAAAGATAGACTGTTAGTGAAGGCGTTTAACCGTGAAGCGGAAGAAACCAGGAGTCTATAAGCGTATTTATAGTTTGTGACGTGGTTATTGGTATGTTAAGTACTGATTAACAGTTGGATTGTTTAAGATTAGTTGTCGCCGTTGCCTATGAAACTGAAGTGAAATTGCGGAATTGACATCTATATACATAACTAGCTGTTATTCCCGACTTCGCCCGCGTGAAATATTAAATACCTAATTGAACAATATAGACTATGTTACTAATACTTTTTAATTGTGAAAGAATTTTTGAAATCGTCCCAGTAGTTTTTAAGTTATTTCAATACATACAAAAATAAAATAATAAAATAAAATATGTATTTCCACCTCCGAATATGTAGGTATAGATGTGTTCAAGCGGTGCTAATTGGGCATCATTTGTAACATCTTACAGATTATTTATAAATGCATGTTTCAGTAAGTGAACATTAAAAATGGATAGTTTAATGTTTGCAAATTTTTACAGTTACTGATCGTAAAAGTACTTATTTTAATATCGCTAACTGAATATCGCTTTTATAGCGTGAGAACAGATCCATAAAAACTTAAAGAAACACTTTCTTGATCTCACCAAGCTTTCTTCAGCGATTTCAGGCGGAGTTACCAGATATCGGTCGTAATATACGATCTATAAAACGCCCATCGTACGTTGTCGGGATTTGCGATGTTGGTAATAAAAATGTATTAGGGAGTTTGCATACGGCAGCTGTCGGCGCAAACGCAGCTGCGGCAGCCGCACGGCAGTAGCCTCGACGCCGCGCCGGTGTGAAAAGTCCCGCGTTCAAATTCACATAACCAACCGCTGTTAGAGACTGAGGGGCTGGATTGACATCTATGTCTGCTACACTCAGAAAGTAGTGTAAGCCGACATTTCAGTAAAAATTAAATTAAAAAACATCTTACAATGTAAACATATTAAACTACAATCTATTCGGTATCTACATGTTGTGAGACCATGCATTCGACAATATTAATATAATTTAAAATGAGTCTCACTAAGTAATAAAATATAAACAGAACATTTACTGAAATTATCTAATTTTAGTTATGAAATAACAGAAATTGTAACCGCTTCCATAGAATTTAAAGCTACATGTTGTTAGCAACCTTTTTGACAGCAACAAATAAAAAGAGCGCAATCAGTACCCTCATATCAAACATTTACAATCGATAAGAATTGATGCCAACATCCGCGTCTAAATTTCAATGCACCAACATCAGAGAAACTAACAAAGAAACACATAAAAATATAACAATAAAGAAAAAATCTTTAAAAAACAAACAGCCATATTATCGATCCAACTCAAATAAAAAAACACCAACCAATAGACCAATAATGGCGTCAACTCGATCACAATGCGGTATCGCATCATCTGCAATTAGGGTCACGAATAATTGACGCTAGAGGTTTAAAGGCGTTCCTTTCCCGAAAAAAACTCTTACATTCATAAAACCCTCATAAGTGAATCAAGATATCGCTCCCCATTACACGCAGCTGGCTTTCGCACTGAGGCTGACGTATTTGACTATCGCCTTCCTGAGCACACACTTCAAACCAATGCGGTAAGCATTGTTTTATTATATCCGCAACAAATGCGAAAATTCGCGAATATTTCTAGTGTTTCCACTTTGAACATTCATGCATACATATTATACATTTTAGAGCGCGCGCACACCTTTGTCTAAACTATCGCACA
>DVQG01000788.1:0-12855 GCA_018231605.1 Papilio ambrax
AAAAAGGTTTCATATATATGCACTTCTAAGAACTTTTTGATTCACCCTCGTACATCTTTGTCGCAGCCTATCTATTGCGCTATATTTCTTTTACGTTATAACAAAGAATGGTATATGTATATCAAAACTCAGTTACTTAATTCAAATTTTTAGGTACCAAACATAAAGAATTGTCTCAGTTTTTGCTAATAAGTGCAAAAATTAATATGAAACTATATTTTATCAATAATTTCTAAAGAAATGCTTACAATTTTGAACTGTAAGTACATACACTGATTGCAAAACAAACATTTGACATTGTAACGGTAACTTTTTATAATTGGTTTGTTCAAACTGTACTTGATAATCCTTGATATAAAACTTTATAATTACATAGAATCTTGAAATACGATATTTCGTATTTCAAGAAGTATTCTACTACCAATTTCATAAATAGGGACTATTGAAATGATTTTTTTTATGCAATAAATGTTTTTCTTACTTTCGTATAATTATTAATGTTAAATGTAGTAATTAAAATTACAATTTCCCACCACGTACTTTTTATATCGATCTTTCTTCCTCGTACAATTATATATTTTCCTTGATTATAATATTTCATAACTTGTATAATCGTACGCTGTGACACAGAAAGGAGTGTTTTACTAAATTCAGTGAATTCCTGTGTGAATCACAAGCATAAAATATGTTACATAGATTTGGGCGGAAATAGACCAGTCGTTAGGGAAATACTATATGTAATCAATTCTTTTGTATAAGGATTTTCTAATTAGCCCCAATTAATTTTATAAAATAAAGCAATCATCTATATCCTCCCTGTAATTATTTTATTTTCCATATGAAAATATATTTAACACATTTTAGACGGCACAGAGTTCGCTAAAACTTGTTCATTGACCGCGATCGATAGCTTTTATTCTTCAGAAGTTTTCCACTCAATCGCAATTCAGAATATTCGCAATAATTGTTTGTCTTATTCATACTTATTTACTCAAAATATAAGTAAATACATCATAGTTTAAATGATAACCTCCTTAACGTTTATCTTAAAAAAGTTATTAGCACTTATCTTGGGAAATCCATATCACGATGTACCGTATGAATCCACTTTATTAGGACAATAACATAATCACTGGGTTTTTTTAGATTCAATTTTAAATCGTTGTTTAATATTGTGCTCAATAATTAAGAAATCACAAAATTATGTTTATGCTGTATCCATGTACTGATAAATTCTGAACAAATGGAGAACAAATACTTTTAAAAATCAATAAAAACACGCTCTTTTTTGTATAACACTAGTTGTCGCCGGCAACGCCGTCTGCGTGAAATTTAATAAAATGTGTTTAACATCTATGCTAAACGAGATCAGTTGAAGATTTAATTAGTATTCATCTTAATTTTTGCTATATTAAAGCTTTTTAGCTTAATTGAATTTATGCTAGCAACAATTCTAAGTAATTTGTTTCAAAATTCCCTGACGTATTAGAGTCTGACACTCCGACGTCGGCAGGAAGTGTCTGCTGTTCTTCTTCAACAGTATTACGTCTCCATCCTCCAACTCCAGCTTCCCGTAATCTGACAGACATAGGACTTCAATGTACAAGGACTTTGGAGGCCTGAGGTTCTCTGTGAGGTCGATCCCGCTATAGCCAATATCTTGTCCTAGCGACCTCATATATGCTGCGAGGTTCGTAGAGTACTTGGAGAACCAAGTATACTCACTATCGGAGAGCAATTCTCTCACATCAGAAGGCAACACCGAACCAAACTCCCAGCGGAGTGTTTTTATTTTATTCATGCGGTTATAAAGGTAGGCTAAAAGACATCGCTTATTACGTTCCAATGCAGAGTGTCTCACTTGCACAGTTGTCCAAAGAGATTTGTTCTCCGATGAGGCATTTCTAGAATAAAACACACCTTTATAATTTGGGGTAAAATAAAGTTTAAAATAAATAATACATGTCTTTGTAATGTAATTGCTGTGTATTTAAAGGTTCATTAAGACATATTTAATTAAACTTCTATTGATTTACTTTATAAACTTGACTTTACTTACAGATATCATTACCCATTACAAGGTAATGCTATTTTCCATTGGAAATTAATTTTAACTTTTAAATGGTTTTCTGTCTGTATTATGTAAAAACATCATAAGAAAATTCCACAAAAAAATCCCCTATGCCCTTTTAGTCCAATTTACGTATAATTAAATTTCAGGAAACTTTCAGTATTTCAGTGATTGTGGTTTTATTACTTATTTGTATGGTAGTGTACGGCAACACTGTTTTCTACTTTTATAACAGCATGCCAGCAAGTCAATGCCCATGCTCGCTGCCCTAATTATGTTGATGCTCCCATTAGTGGCCCAAATAGGATTGACTTGTTAATATGCCACCATGATAGTAGACAATATTGTTGCCCTGCACTACAATAATTTTACATACAATTTACTGTCACATTTCCTTCTAAAGAGAAGCACATTATTGAGGATGACACCTTTTCATTGAAGGCCCACCCTCATTATTGTGCTTACAACTTTGAGCTAACCATCTTGTATATTTATGTGTGCATTGAAAACTACTCACGCATCCGCCATGTTCATTTTGAACAGCACATGCATCTCTTCAATAATCTGACGCACTTTGTCATCCTAAAAATAACATACATGTCATTGAAGCATTTAGAAATAAAGAATTCAAATAAAAAAATAAAGTTTATTTTGAAACTTACATTATACTGCTCGATTGTATCACGATTCCTTTCAGCTTCCTTTAACAATTCTATGACTTTTTCTCCAAACATTCTGTAAGTAAAAGTGTGAATCTAGGTCATATGTTGATGACTATAAAACAAAAAGCTTCAACACATACAATGAAATCTGTTTATCTTATTCTGGATTACTATAATATTTGTGAAAGTAGACCCTTACGTTCACCATTACTTACATCATTTTTTTATTATTGGTCTGGTTACCATGAACTTAACCCAAAGTACTCCTTCATCACAATATTAATTTGCTAATAATTGTTACCTACAGTTTACTCTTTAACCCAAAAAAACACGTAATACATTACCTCCAATTTTGTTTCAAACAATTACAATTAACGAAATATTCCCGCCAAAACAATATTTACGATCCTTTTCTATTAAACAGTTTTCTTGATCGTTTAAAATAATTAAATTAACACGAGGGTTTACATTCTTTTTGTAATAGGAGTTTCAATAACAAAATAATAAAAAAACACTTTATTTATAAAGCAAAATAAAAATAAGAACATAACCTATTATTGATTCTGCTGTCAGTTTGGCTTTAACATTTTTGACTTGAACTATTTTGTGTTCGGATACACGAAAATATTAAAATCGACGAAATTTTTAATAAAGTTATTTACAAGATAATATCATTAATAATGAAACAGCTACTAAAGCTACTTCGCTAAGTGTTATGTTTTATGTTACTTATATTTCGACACGTTACTCGCATGAAAGAAATCTTAAAATAAAACTCAAGAAAATCACTTGCGTAATAGACAATTTTGCGCACAAAATTATTTTCCAAATCATAGTTTGTTATTCGTTCATCTCTAAAAGATAACTCAATTTATAAAAAAAATCGAAAATTGAATTATAATAAGTTTCGGTGTGATTATTTGATAATGGGAATTTCCATTTATCATCTGTAACTCTACGCCGTCATGGACTGGGGGGGAGGCTAAGCTTTTCTGACTTGTTATGACGTATGACGTTCGTTTCTGTTGAATGTCCATTTTACTTCGTCAATTCGCATTCATTGCGCACGCGATTTTGAACCGACACGGTTGTTTGCAAGCAAAACATTACTAAGTTATTAAACATGCCTTCGTGCCATTGCCAAGTGTAAATTTATTATTATTTCAGTGTAAAGTAACGTTGTGATCAAATATCCAAAATGAGTGCCAAAAAAGAAACGAAAATCTTTGAAGACAAAAATACAGATTCAGGCTATCTGTCTGGAGTAATTAGTGAACAGCTGTCCGGAGAAATAGATGTCGAAGCCGTTTGTGATAGTGAAAAAGTGTGTCAGTTTTCAGAGGAACAATTAGACAGTGGTTTAGACTTATCAGAATGTCTTTCTAATGTTAAGATTAGTGATACGGACACGCAGGTGCCGAGAATTAATGTGGAACCTTCAAGGAGCCTGGACTACCCACCTTACCAAATACTTTTCGAGCAGGACGACGATGGGGACACGTAAGTCATGTATTCTAGCTTTTAGAAGTACAATTACATTTAAGACCTTGAAATACACAACACACAAATTACTCTTCACATTCTATTTTTAACTTGTTTTGTTAGCTCTTTATTTAGTTTAAACTGTAGTAAATATAATATCTTATATGATTCTTATAGTTTATATAATTTAATTTATAAAAGTCAATATTAAATCTGTTGTTATTCAAAATGATCTGTTAATTAAAGGTTTTCTTACATAATTTAAAATCTCACATTTCTAGTTTTGTATTCTTATACTAACAAGAGAGACATGAAAATGGTCTTATAAGAATCTTGTAGGACTTTTAGATTTCATAGATTTTTTTACTTATTAACTTAAATAATGGGATGGTTTCTTGTCAACTCTTGATAGTATTGCTATTTGCTAATTACTATATATAATTTACCAAAGTCCAATCGAAACTCCATAGACAAACACTTCTATAACTTGAACTCTTAAATCTCCAAATATTTATAAAACACTTTTTCTTACATAACTTTATTACATTTATTAAACCCGTAGAACTATATTAATTGTATTATAGTATTGCTAAAACGAGGCTCAAATGAGTTAGAATCTTTTTTTAGTTATTTATGCTTATTTTTACTTCAGGTTATTCCATGCTATCTGAGAAATGTAAAATTTTCAACAATAACACTTTATGGTATTATCATTTCGATTACTTTTAATAATTTCAAACCCATGACTATGTTTTAATTTTCTTTACTTCATTAGAATTGAATAGAGTCATTTCTATTTAAATATGTGATTCAACTTTATAGCTTTATGATTAATTTAATTAACTGCTCTTTTTATGGAAGGATTTTCTTTAATAAAATAGCAATTTCAGCTGTCTTTATATTTTTAATAGCTGTTTAATAACAAAAATTAACAATAAGATGTTTTTTGTACACAAATAATTTCAACATGTTCATATATTTGAAAGATCATATTATTGCTTGACCACAGTTTTGTTACTCTCATTGATGGAAAAGAACATATAAAGGTTCAGGTAGAATTGTATACTGGTTAAAGTCACTCTATAGTGAGTTATGTATGCAATTTGATGTCACTAAAATGTAATTAGAAATATGGCAAATTGTAATGTGATCAATCAATTAAATTTAGTTGTACTACCATCCTAATTGCATTAATTTCATGACAGGCAACTTCACATTGCATCTGTCCACGGCTGCGAGAAATCAGTCAGTACTCTCATCAGAGTCTGTCCAGAGAAATCTTGGCTGGATGTAGCCAATGATTACGGACACACAGCATTGCATTTAGCAGTTATGAGTGGGAATGCGGTGGTCACAAGAATGTTGGTGATTGCGGGAGCATCACTGGCAGTCAGAGACTTCAATGGAGACACACCACTGCACCTTGCAGTAGCCGCTAACAATAAAGACTGTATTCAAGCCTTGCTTGCGCCTGTGCAGGACCAGCCGCATCGGAAGTTGTCCACAGTCCTCAATCAGAAAAACTACAATGGTAAGTTTCTCTTTCAAGTTATAGCATATTTTGTCAGCTTTTGTTTATATGTAAATTGTACATATGTAGTAGTGAATGTGTGTAAATTGTTTAACAAGTTTGTTACAAAACAATTATCAGTATAATTACTCTGATACACATAGATATATATTAATTATTATAATCACATTCAGTATTTCACATCCATGTTTCCTCTCGTATTTAGTGAAGTAAAAAACGACAATATACAAGATTTTTTATTGTTTTGAAAGAAATATAATTTCTTACTAAAATGCCGTCTGATGCATCGCTCCGTAAAAACCAGGGTTTTCCCGACAACAATCCGCTACGGAATAACCTCAATGGTGTTTTTATGTTTTCCTTTTGTTTTCCATTGTTTTGTGTTGCGGTCGTTGGCTGAGATGAATGGGCGAGTGTGCTAGGGTGACGGACTGACGGACAGATGTACGGCAAACAGTCCGCCCTGTTTGTGGCTACCATCTTATCACTCAAAAACGAAACCTTTATTGCCTTCACATAATATCTCCTATTTAATACATTTCCTGTTAATATTTTGATAAACATGTTAGTAAAATTTATAATCTAAATGTTTTAGATAAAAGGCTGCTTGTCTAATCATTTCGTAACATTCGGTCCCCATGGATAAGAAGTTTTTATGGCAATTTACCTTAAGTTGTAAATAGTAGACTTATCAAACTGTCTGCATTTAAAACTAATATAAAATGTTAAAAGTAACTAATATCCAAAGTTATACTTGGATACACAGATTTACATATTCAACTTAACAAATAATAACTTTGTAGTAAACTATCGTCGTTATGATACGTTATATAAAGTATATAAAAACATGTTCATTTTACTATCTCTTAATTCGATTAAAAATGTACTTGTTGGCCTTAATTTTAGAGTTACATTTAATTGGTTAAATGATGTTTTTGTGTAAAATGTTGACCTCTGATAAGGCGCAGGCGTCGGCGCCGCACCGCTCTGATATCGCGTTGTTTCAAGCCACTTTATATAGATTTTATATTTTATTGCTCAATTTAAATAATCGATTATAGTGTTATTGATAAATTGACAACTGAAGATTGATCGAATCTTCAGATATCGATACCAAAAATAACTTGAGTCGCAATGTACCGATTAGTGAAATACCGAAATGTCTAATTGGACATCATTTGACAAAAAAAATATAGTACTTAAACTGAATGAGTAATACAGGGTTACACGCCGTAAGCAAAAAGCATAATAAATCTGCGTAACCGTTAGTAGTTACTCGTTTGTTTTGTGACGTAATACAGTAACTTAACCGTATCAAAATGTCACACAAGGTCCGATAACTATGGATATAAACAGCCAAAACATGTAAAATTGTTTTACAAAATACATGTTTACAAGTGTTATTGTCATTGTGGAAATCCACAATTCCAAAAGGCAGCTTGGGGAAAATCGAGTTAAACAAATTGAGCCGATGTTTTTCATATTCCAATCAAAATGCTAACAATACACTATATGTGTGTTTCGGACATTGGATTTTTTACCACGTTACGTCGTTGTAAAAACATCTCGACCGTACATTAGCAAGTGTATGCGAAAAACCATTTTCAACGTTTGAATTTTGTAGAAAATAACCTGTTTCATATGTTTTACATCCTGTTTAGATTGAGACATTAAATTTTAAAATATATCGTCATATAAAAAGCCGTCTTTTGAGGTTTTTGTCATGTTTTCTTAGCTTCAATAACTTCGGAACTCATGCATGGTATTGTGTTAACTGCAAATACACCGATATAAATGAAATCTATAATAAAAATATTTACAAACGCGCAACGCACAAACAAGGAAGTTCTTCTAATGCCAGCGCAAATATTGATGTAAAATATAACTAGTGGAAGTAACCGTTAGCGGGCAACGTAAAGGTCACGAGAAAAACCCTTAGCGGATTCCATATCTGGAGGCTCGCGAAACCCCCAAGGCCCTCGCCCGGTGCAATGACATCACTCAAACCGCGAAAGCTTACTCACTGCACCTAATCCTTTATTTACATTTGTGCGCCGCATTCACTATTCTGATACGGCGCTCTGACCTCTGCATACATCAGGAAAACTGGTCACCATACCACGTCTAAGATGATACGCTATGACAAGATACATAGATCACTCAGTTCTATTGTATTTTGTATTTAATGATATTACAAATCAATGAAATAGATAGTCTACAGGCAATAGAATTACTAATAAGTGAAGGGTATATAAAATCAATTCTGGTCGATAGTGTTGTCAGCGATGACATTTAATACGACACAAAAAGCTAATCGATGTTGTTCCGCGGCATCGTTTGTTTGCGATCATAGGATCGACTTCCCGACCGCCACGACCTTGCTGTCACATCCCGGAAGTGCCGAGACAATTTCCATTCGCCTTTTGCACAGTGAGTTAAGTAACGGATGTGAGCAAACCCAGTTCACCTTCGTAAACCATCGCAAGCCATTGACACGAGGAGAGTGGGACCACTACGTAGTGGATTGTAGAAAAAAATACGGATCTATTATCATTTAATGAATTGAATCCTAGTATTCCGGAATCAAACCTGTTTGTAAATGCGACAGGTGTGTGACGCGCGTACGGATGTGCTGCTGTGAATCGCACAGATTTAATGACCCCTCACACAATACTCATTGAATAGCCGTACATGTAAACTCTAGGCGTTGCAATTATGTAAGAAAAAACATTAATTGTTTATACATAATGTCGTGTGGTGAGATAAACATCCATCATCTCAATCATGTAGTTAAACACAATGAATTATAAAATGTTCATGACGATGTATTCATTGAACATCGTCTTCTAGGACTCATGATAAGGCGTTGTTCTGAATTTAATTATTAATCGATCCATCCCACATTTTATACTTATTACTTGTAAGATGTATATTAAATTTCCTTTACACCAGAGCGCGACCTACTTGTGTGCGAAGAGTGCCCTCGCGAAATGTATAACATTAAAATGTTATTAGTGTCCTCGCGCGCTACAGTCTCGCGGGTTTTCCATCTGTTATACAAGCGGTGTATTTCAGCGGTAGCGCGGACTCTTTAACGCGTATTTGCATTCGGTTTTACCCACCAGCCTGACCTTGTCGAGAACCAGTCGCGCGCCAGCGCCAGCCTCCGCGCGGCTCCCTCCCGCCCTCTACCGGTTTCAATTACATCTGTCTTTTAAGGTCATCGTTAACACTATTTACTAAAATTTCAATGCTATCACTAATTTTCCATAGAAAAAATGTATTACACATGACCGTTTTATTATTATTGGCCGTTGTAATTTCAGTTAATGTTGAACGTTAGCCTTTACTATGTGATACACAAGTTTGTGTGTTTCAATAGTACACATCAGCTTGCCACAGCATTTTTAGATAGGAAGTAAAGAGTTCCCCTGCCATCTGCCTTCCCCAGCAACACCGGTGGGTATTCCCGTGTTGGCGGTGAGCAGAAGTGAAAGCGGCGCTGGGATACCCCGGCCCGGCTCGGCTGAACGCCCGCTAATTGCGTTACGTCGTAACCAAATTTTGGCTGTCGTATATCTTAATTATGTAACTGTGATGCCGCTTGGATATTAATTATCAAGATAAGACCAGGAAAATGTAAAATGTACCTATCATTTGGAATGCATTTTAATATCTCTTCAGGGAAAAAATAAAGTTCATAGATGTAGGAGCCTGGACACACAGTATATTTTGTTTCTCGATAATGGAACGAGAAGTATTATAATTAATCCAATAATTGCCTTCACCCATAATTTGAAACTGTCCGTATTTAGCGACTTAGTTACTACGGAGAATACTTAGTCGTACCAGCGACCTTTTAAAAATTTCCGGTTGACATCTTTCGAGGTAACATCGAGGGATTACCTTTACGGTGACGCTATAACGCTACAAAATTCCAAATGACGATTGAAGGAAAACCGCAAAGAGCGTCCACTGCTACAAACAACCAGTGAACGCTGTTTTGTAAGAAATGATGACCACGCGAACCTTTTGGGTTATACCCACGTGAAAGTGCGCTCAGCCGCCGCAGCCGCCGCGGCAAGTACGCCATTGTACCGCGCCGCTTACTTTCCAACGTAACATCTATCTTACCTTAATAATACTTAGAGATATTTGTTAGCTTCACGACTCATCTCTCATTTAATTCTATTAATTTTGAATCTCCATCATTTCAAGTACTTGTATCACGTTCTCATAGCTCGTCGCTTGACATTACAATGTCATAGTTTTTGTCCGATATTTTTTTATTTTTTTATTATATTGAATCGCCATCAACTAAATCTTTACGTACATATAACTAATTATAATTTTAAACGAGTCCCTCTTTCCGTGTATGCAAATTGTGTTTCCCCACAACATTGTACTTATGTTTACTTATTTGAGACACTAAGTTGAACCAATGTTAATTCAACGACTTTAATTGTGTTATGTTAGTTTATATGTATTGTACATAAAATTATAAACTGGATTGTCAATATTTATAGTTTATTGACGCGGCACGGGCCCGGTGCCAAATTACAAATTCGTATTTGTTCTCATTCGTGGCAGTAACATTCTGGTACTCAGACACTTTGATGACAGCAATGGAAATCCAAATTAACTCCCGTTTCAAAGGTTATTTTAAAACCATCTATTTAATGATAAAGCGCCAATAGCCTAATGGTTTGGAGTACGGACTACCGAACTTGCGGTCGAGGGTTCTAATCCCACCATTCGAATTAGTTTAGTTGGAATGGTTAAAGGAAATATTAATAAATTAACAAAAATCTACTCATATCTATCAATATCCAACCATCTAATAATCGATGCGAGATGCACGGTTTTTATGTTAGTACATATACACTAAAACTTAACCTATCTTAACTTTTTGCTTCGTTACATCGAAATCGCAAATGCTGAATGACTAGCATAGATAAGCGTGCTGATTTGATATATAAGATTTAACTTTCTTCGTGTTGGTTTTTATATGGTTTTTGAATGTTTTCTGTCGTCTTGGTTTATAAACATCACGGTTGAAGTGTTATTATACGAGTAACGTAAACGAATGTATGATCGTGTACAATATAGGAAACGTTTCAAGGTGGTTTATTTAGGAATTTCCACGTGCGATTAGCTCCGGCGACGTGCCGACATTTGCAGCGCGTCTGTTAGCTCGCTCGAGTCGTGTGCAAACGAATGCAACACAAGTGTTACATAGTTTTCTCGTACACATGTTGAAATTACAAAAAAAACTTCTGATTTAAGATTCAGCTTTTCGGTTTCTAATGAGTACTTTGCTCTCAGTTTAAGTATAATATATAATATTGTTTTGTACTTTCTCCGTTATGTTTATTATCACTGGTCACAATGACTTCATGTGAGAGTCGTGATTCGTCGGTAATTGTAGTAAGGAGGTTGCGTCTAGTTTTTGCCCACAAACAATAGTTCAACGGTCCGATGACGTGCGCCGCGTTCACTTACTACCGGACTACAACACTAATTATACAACTAGGTACCTCCTATATGTATAAAACTTTCTCTCTAAACTGCTACAATGAAACTGAAACTTTAGTTTGTATTTTAAGCGAAAATAAACCATGTTGTTTCTCTATACCTAATTAGTTGGTTTTTGTAGCATCAAATTGAATTAAGTGAACTAAACTACATGCTTTTTAATCCGCGATTTATCAAAGAAATGTTTGCGCGTGCGCAAGGTGGCGTTATCAGTAAACGTTTATTGTCAAACAAACGGGGTTTTCCACCTGTCGAGTGGCGCTGTTGAGTGTCGACCTGCTTCCCCGATGTCCTCGCGCACACCACGTGACGAGGCAATGCCTCACCTCACACCAAACATTATTAAAGAAGATGAGGTATTACTTGTTGATAAGACAGTTGACGCATAAATTTATTGGGCTTTATAAAAAATCGAACCGATTCTCATGTTTTATTTCATCAATGCATTCAATGATCTGCTCGTTATTGAATACTAGTTGAATATTTAAGCTTCTCTCCATTTTTGTAATGCTACTTACTATTCTCAGCACTAAATCAAATTATGCAGTAATTCCATACACTGTAACCCATTGCCCGCGAGTGCCCCAACCTACGTCATTTGCGTATATCTATAAGTAACTAATGGCATTGACATTTGTCGGTCGACGATTATCATTTTCGTGGCTATGAGCACTTCTACCGATAAACAAAGTAGGTACAGACGTGCCGCACTCTTCTAAATATTAGTGTCTCTCTCGCGCAAATGAACGCAACATGTTTTGTACGGAAACAGTGAAAATACGATCGACATTAGCCTTATAAGGCGAGAGACGTCGGCGCTCGCGCCGCATTGCTTGGAAAACCCCAGCGGGCGCGCCGACCCCGCGCCCTGCGCCGCACGCTCCTAGCCCCGTGCCCCTCGCCCCGCGCCCCGCCTCTTGCTCCGCTAATAAAATTCCACCGACATCACACAACTACATAAACGATTCTTTACAATATATTGGTTTATTACAAAATGGCGTTTAAAATCTATTTCTGTGAGACTATCTCGCAAACATTGTTTGTTGTAAGCCAAAAGGTCTGCCAAGAAAATCCAAAATATGAAATAACATCCAACTATTCGTTCGTAATTTGATTTTAACGAACAAAAATATTTCAAGATGAGTGACTTTCAATAATTTTACAATAACATTTATAATACGTAGTTTTTAAACCTATCTTGTAGGGTGACCTCCACCGTTCAGTTCAGTTCATTAACTATTGTGTTTACAACTTGTCTTGGTGATATTCACTGCAATCCGGATCTATTGAACGATGCGACATCATTTGACTGTGGTTTTCTTGGAATTTTTATGATTATTTCAAGAAATAGTTCCACCAGTCTTTCCGGTCGCGGTAAGCCGCTCGCAGCGCTTCATTATCATACATCTCATTCATTGCTATCGCTCGTTCACTTTACGCTTTTCAATTAAAACTTTTTACAGGTCAACTGAGTGAATCTACAAATTGAACTAAATGTAACTAGCTGTTTCCATGTATTACAGTTTACATTACGAGACTTTACTATTTGTACTTTATTTCTGAAACCATCAGGT
>DVQG01000789.1:0-12854 GCA_018231605.1 Papilio ambrax
CTCGATCACCTTCCTTGTTTCTTCTGTAATATATCAAAATTGACGTATATATAAAGAAAATTGTTATTAGGGCAACTGAAAATATTTGTAAGTTTAAATTTAAACATTCAACAAAACGAATTAACTTTTTCATCTCCGAAATACAGTTTTCAATATAAATACGCAACGAGACACGAGGCCCGCTGCCGAACATTAAAAGCTTAACGAATATGGATTTATAATTATCTGCTCGTTCAATATTCTTTCAGTGAGATTACTGCGAGTAAATGGTTTTTGCAGTCTGTTTCGTTTCATCGGAGATTTTCGTTCAGTCACTTTTAGTTCAATGCTTTCTCGGTAAAAAAGATACTGCAACAGCATTACCTTTTTCCGAAGTTATGTAAAGAAGAATATAGACATTCGTATGTTTCAAAACATCGTTCGTCTTTTTAGAGTGGAAGATGAGAACTTTTTTTTATCTTTGTATTATTTGAACGGAAGAAACGATAGTTATTTCACAAAAATAAGCTAGAAAACCCAATTTGTAATGATAATAGTATATGTGTACACCGGTGCGTTCTCCTTTCATTTTTTCTTTTGGAACAGAATATTTAATGAGAAAAACTAATATTTTAGTAATTTTGAGTAGTCTGAATTTTCAATAGAGAATATTAGAAAATAATCAAATTAGATTTAACGAAGTTTAACAAATATTTGGATGGTTATGCATTATAATATTGACATCTGCGTAGCGGGATAACGTCAGCGGAGCCTTGACAGAGAACGGCTGTGAGAAAGCCATTGGCCTTATTTAAAGAGAAGCACGAATTTCCTCGCCTTGTCGACTTGTTATGAAAATTCACGCAGTGAAAGGAAAATCATTTGAAAGAACTTGACGATTAGACTCTAGTTACGCGATTTGAATAACGCAATCCCGTGTTAAATACGAGGAAAAATTATGTTAAGTAACAAGTTGAAGAGATGATAATGTAAAAAAAGTTCCCCAAGTTTTGACATCCCGATTACGGGGAATTTGTCAAGGAAAGGAAATTAATGAGCTGAGTAATTCCCTTCGAAGCATCACAGCGACTTCATAACTCAACCAACTGAGGCTTGGTTTAAAAATGCTTTTTTTTCTATTAGACAAAGTTCTCAGCGCAAATCGACAACCTGTTGCTTGAAGATGTGTGCCGCCACCTACCCTCGAATTTCCAAGCAATCTGCGTAAATTGTCCCTTCCTTCATTTCTGTTTTTCCATAGTATCCCTCTTCAGGGAAAATTGATAAAGTTTCTGTGTATTTTTATAGGTTACTTGTCACTTTTATATTTGAATGATGTGAGTTTTATGAACACGGTGCAAAAGATGAGTTTTTAAATCACTTGCCTCTTAGTTTTTAAAAGAAGTGTTTGCATTTTTAACGTTTTTATCATAAGGTTGCAAATGAAAACGTGGCTACCTACATTCGCCAAAATAGCGAAGTAACTGCTACCCATAGACTTCTAAATTTCAGATACTTTGCCTAGTTTTAAAAATAAAAAAAACGTTTACTTTAACTTTAACTTCACTTTAAATTCTATTCAAATGGGGATCGTGAAATTTGGAGGAAAATGTAGTGAAAATTATCAGTGTTAGTTACGTCTTGCGACAACCCTCACTTTGGTAGGAGGGGATTAGTAGGTAAAAGCGCTTTAACATTTTGCCATACAATTTGAGCACGACAACTCCGGAATAAAATTACGGGATGTGTTTTGACTATTACAATTATGTTAATGTTAAAATAGGTTTATCGTCAAATCAAATACGCATAAAACATCTTCTAATATCTATCTATGTATTTTTTAAAATTTCATTATTAAAACAAATAACAATGTCTGTAGTTTTATTTCGACTGTATCAATTCATTGTCCATAAATAAATAAATTAGTAGTTTTTTAGCAAAGTCTAAAATTAATTAAATCAACATTATGTTGTCGAAACAATATGTTTCGATTATTGGATTCGTTTTTTTTTAAATGAATGCTTGATTAACATCAATTTATTAGACAATTACAAAGTCCTTGCCAGTAGTAAATAAAATTAGTTTTATGTAGTACTGGCAAGTTTGTTTTAGACTGTTGTAGTAATTTATTTTTAAGAGGTCGTAAATACCTTCTATCTTTACGATATTGGAACTTTATTGTGATTAGATTTTGAATAATAATGATGGACTATCAATGTCAGAAGAGAAATAAAAGTCCGAGATAAAAATTTACGTCTATTGCCCTAAACGTTACTGGTACATAAACAATTTAGTTGATAAAGGGCGAAAATAAAAAACAAAAAAAAACTTAGAAAAGCTACTTATTTTGGCTGTAAGGTCTTCCAGAGTGATCTTAAATCCTAACAACTTAAGTGATTTTTAATTGTTTATCCCATCACTGACGTTCATCTGTCAGTTTTATCTAAGCTAAAACTGAACAGTTCAACTGACAAATAATTTTTGCCTAGACACGCACATTTTAACTGTTCAGTTCGTACTGTTTGAATTCTCTAACTCTCTTTTCTTATCTTTATAATAAAAGTGAGTTGGGGAAAAGGGGTGGGAAGAGAAAGTGGACTTGACGGTGGAGGAGACGCATAGGAAGGGAAAATATCCTCTTTATGTGCGTCTCCTACTCCGTCGATTTAGGGTAGGCAACGCATTTGCAATTGCGGATGTCTATGGGCAGCGGTCGTTTCGCCAATTTGGCGGATTTAGGTGGCCGCTAGCCCGTTTGCCACCTTTTTGTATAAAAAAATATATATTGTGAATACGCATATAAAAGATATAAACAACGATAATTAAATTTGTTACAAAATAATACTGAGTTTTTCATATTTTTTTTTTTCATTTAAGTTTGTTGGTTTAAGCACGGGTTTGCTTTGTATTAAAAGATATTGCCATCCCTCTCATTTTCTTTAAAACGACAGAGACTAAATAGTATTTATACAGGTGTTACTACAGTTAAAATTCACTGTAAAATGCTGTATTGGATTTGTCCAACTCAACCAGAGCTGAAAGCTTAATTAAGCTCGGGCTTATTATTTCTGAATAATCTTGCTCCGGCAATGTAATTAATCCCCGATTGTGCGCCGTTGTAACGTAATTAACTGGTTCGCGACAATATTCGATGTGTTGTTTGTGCGAGCAAACGCGGGCTAAATTGTGACATTATTATACATTTATTTTGCCTATCAGTTACATGCGTACAATTTATTTATAACGAAATAAGTGTATCGAAAATGCTAACTATTTCACGATTTAAAAGTGCGACGCCTACAAACCACGTAAGTGGTTTGGCGGGAATGTGGTATGTTACCATATTTGTAATATTTTGGAAATAAAGAATTTAAAAAAATCACCACGCCTGTACTTTAGGAAATCCTTCTTACGAGTAAAATTGAAGTGAATATCAAAGTTCGAATGCCTGAGTGAAAATTCCGTTGGGCCTTGTATTTAAAACAAGTAACAAATAAATATCTAAAACAGGCATCAAAACCTTAGTACAATAAAAGAAACTGTTGACATCGCCGTGGGAAAATAAATGTCTGTTGTGAGAATATTTCATATTCATAGCTATGCTAGAAACGTGAAATGAACGTCGAATTGATATTTATATCCTCTTCAATATAGAAGCCAGTCGATATTGCTATATTTGTAACAAAGCAACTGAAAAGCATTTGTTGGGACGTAGGTACGAGAATTTCACGTTTTGTCGACTACTGTAATGAAAAAGGATCTTTTATCTTAACCTAATTGGAAAAAAATATAAACTTAATAGGATAAAATTAATAAGATATTTTTTTACTGTTTTAAAAGCAAGTTAAAAGTACATTCTAAGAGTCCTTTAATTGATTTTATACTTTTTAAGTTATCAAAAATGCTGTTCATATACGACTTTTGTTTCTACTTTTTTAGTTCTGTTGTACGTATTCTGTTAATGTATACTTAGCATGTCAATTCTAATGCCGTTGTTAAATGTTACGCCATGTTATTTCCTTATCTTACCTCGTTTTTAATATAACGACATATAGACGACGGAAATAATGATTGTTTCTTGCCCTTGAATGATGCACGAATTGAAGTACAAATATTTATTTGTCGATTAGAGTATGAGGCGAGATCTTCCGTCTATTACTTTAATGTCCAAATTCCTCTGTTTTATTCCCTTTATGTTAATAAGACATATTTGAGTTATTTTCAATTACACATATACTTTTACGATAAACTAGCTGTTGCTCGCGACTTAGTCTGCGTGAAACTAAAAAATAATAAATAGTTAGCCTGTGTTACTCACATATAAATTACCTTTCTAACGGTGAAAGATTTTTTAAAATCGGCCCAGTAGTTTTTTACTTATTTTAATACATACAAACATACAGTTCTTTCCTCTTTATATTATTAATATAGATGTAAAGTTTACACATTCTACTATTTCATTAATCCTGGGTTGCTGAAGTTTCCATTTATTCTATCATCCCTTTTAATCCAAATGTGCAATATATTTCAACGAAACACATAAATTTTGAAATAAAAATGCACTAGAAACAAAACCTATGAAATTCCTGTTATATTTCAATCTTGTATATTTCACATTCTGAACTATGTACTGCTACGTACTTTACTGGAATATTTGTTTCAATACGGCGAACTGTGTTGCAACATAAATTCGCATCCAGCCGACCCATATCGGTTATTTGTTTGTTCAGGCGTAATTCCCTTCATAAATATGATTAGTTTATTATGCTTTGTACCAACGCATTGTAAATATCTTTTCAAATATTCAATATTGTCAACTTCAATACTGGTTTTGTCATTTTATATTGTAAAGTATTTATTGAAAAAAGTTCTAGCTGCGTTTGATAATCAAGCCGTATTAATTTTATAAATACAATGAGATGGTATTTTTAAAATCAATTCTATATTTATTCGTCCGAAACACAGTTTTAATGGAACATTCTAGCTCGATATGCTTATTCGCAAGCACACCATGCTGGAATTATACGCCTGGATTTTTTGGTAACAAAGAAATGTAAACCGATGTGTACAAATAATTGATAATAACCGCTTGAGTACGCCTATGTGGGTCCTAACGGAGAAAAATTCTTTTCCTTGCGAAATTTAAGGAACATAATCCTAATAAATCCGAGATTTAATACATGAGCTTGATTTATTTGTTTGTTGAACCCATTGACCGATATTTTTTTAGAGAAAACTTTTCTAGTGCCAAGCTAATAGCGAGAGTGTTTTGTTTCAGAACTGTGTATGCAATAGTATACAGCTTATAAAAACAAAAGCTTGTGTTATGCAGCATATTGTTCTGGTTGCTATTTTTGTTTTTTTTTGGTGTACTAAATAATTTTAATCGAATAATGAATATATTTTATAGTACGTTACAATTTGTAGGTAATTTTTTATAAAGCTTATTTTTTATATATAGCTTATAATGTAAAGTTAGGTAGGCAGACCCGGATTAATAGGGATGAGATTCGAGGTGAAGGACGACCCCTATATTTTCTGCGAGTTCAATCCGATGAGTTGTTTCAAATAAATTGCAAATTTATCCTAAGGGTGGGATTTAAACCTGATAAATGTTGGAGCTTGATTGCCTGACTTAAAATTTGGTCGTATTTCATTCAACCTTATATTTTTTATTAGAATTCGAGGAGAGAGGTAGGAACAGATATCTCGTATATCGATTAACTAATTGTGGAAACGTGTAGTCTATACTAATATTGTTATCTAAATCTAACGTTATTGGGAATGATTTGTATTTTTGAATTTTTGTATGTATCCGATTCACGTAAAAACAACTGGACCGATTTTAAATATTCTTTCGCTATTAGAAAGGTAACTTATCTGTAAGTAACATGGACTATATTTTTTATTACTTTTTAATTTTACGCGGGCGAGCAACAGCTAGTATGTTATATACATATTTAAATATATGTTCTAAATTATTTACGGTTACCAAATCATCATCGACCTTGCACAGCCCAAATGTGATTGCTTATTTTGTGGTTATTAATGTGAATTAGTGGTTAGGTTTTTCTATTTCACCGAAGAGTTTTGTTGCTTATTACTCTATATAGTTATGTAACTTACATGATTTATCTTACTTTTATGTGTATTGCGGCTTACATAGATTTTATATTTAGAATTGTGCGGTTCTCAGTTACAACCTTGTGGGTCAGGACATACCGTCCCAGTTAATCACTGACATTGCCCACTGATGCAAGCCAGTGTGTGAATTAGAAAGGCACTTGCGACCTTTCAACTGTAAATGGTCGCCTAACGTTGTGTAACGAGGTAATTGAAAATAAATAGGTTATTTCTAGTCTTGTTTAAATGAAGTTCCGGTACAAGCAACTAAGACAAAAATTAAACTGAGGATGTCCTTCTTTATTATAAAGACTTTCACTTGTAATTTATAATTGATTTTGGTCACTTTTGTTAGTGTTTCTGGTTCGATGAATTCTTAAAATGCGTTTCTGAACTACGTAATGTAAGTTTTACTCCTTTAAAACTTAGTTCCACCGAACACTAATAAATCACTACGTAATGATAAAATAGATAAAAAAGCAATCCAGCATTAATAATATTTATTTATCAATTGTTTACTGTTCATTTCGTATTCCCCTAACATTTTCACGTGGTGGGTATTATGCTAATTCTACAAAATCGCCAATTCACCCAAGCCACCTCTGGATATTATATTGTACATGTTCTTAAATTCCAAACGCATCAGATAAAACAACACCCTGAGTTTGTATATTTCGGAATACGAAAAAACATATCATATCACTAGATATATCCACACTTTTGGAAGTCCATTACAAGAAGAATTGCAGCACTCATAGTTCCTTAGTGTAGTAAGTAGACTAGTAAATATTTAAGTAATCTTTTCAATGATCCGAGTGTATCAGTAATGATAATTGCCTGTTGGAATAATTTGTATCAATATTTTCGCTTTAATCTATGGTCGTCCTCAATTTTATGACCCCTCATTAAATATACCTTAACACATAATAAAAACTTTGTTATTTATTTATGTGAACTAAGTTAATATTAAGATGGCAGACCAAGTTATAATTGTTGTTACAAAGTCCCGTCCGAAATGGCCAAACCGAGATGTTTTGCTAAAGAAATTTGAAATTCGTCGTTGTTTTATTAAGAAAGTTTTTATTATTTCGCTCCCGTCTTTAAGTTGGAGTGCATTTGTACAGTTCCAACAGAGCTGAACATAACGTTGTTCACATAAAAGATGTTTTTATTGTGTAATATTGAAACGCAATAACGAAACAAAAGTTCAAAAAGTCGAAGCACCGTTAAAAGATAACTGTAACGTCCGAATGGGGGCGCCATTAGTCGTAATTAAACTCGAGTGCGATATACAAAATCAACATTATACATGATATACAAAAAGTAATGAAAAATACAGGTATATATATACTCCATACTGTAATTTTCATTTGAAAAACAACTTGAATCCATTAAAATACCCGATCCATTTATCAATTAGTCGATAAATGTTTCTTATGAAAAAAAAAATTAAAAGAAAAATAACAGCGTCCGTAGCCTGAAGCGGTAAGCAGAGATTTAATTATTCTCTTGGAAGTTGTTTTACAGTTTTCCCTTGTAGCCTCTAATCATAAGTCTACAGTATCTATTCGATAGTTATTGATCCATTTAAGTCTGAGAATAATATTATGTACATTATGTATACATATTTAGTATGTATTTCAGCAAACACGCTTTAACATAAAGAAATAACAAATATAGGATACAGCTCATTTATTTAAATTTGTGTTTGTCTCGATTTATATTATTCGTATATTCAAGTTATAAACAACATAAAGGCAGGTGCTTTATTACCTGCCCAAAACGAGTTTTGGGTTAAAAAAATTCTTACAGTGGAAAAGTACTTTTAATTATGTCCTTAAGTGATAATTAAAAAGGGAAAATTATTTAAACAAGTCAAGTTTAATTTTACATAAGTACTTTAATTAAATAACCATGTAGACGTGTTTTTTTAACTGTAAACAAGATTTCCTTGCTTTTCAAAGTTTTTATTTCATGACAAAAATAGCCATAATTTCATATCTTAATTTTATACTTATACTTTCCTATCTTTACAATTAGTTAATGTCTTATCCCTTTTAGTATCTTTAGCCATTGCAACACCTTTCTTCACTAATGGGCTGTTTATAAACAAAGGTGGCCTGGCCTATTCAATTTAATTAACGCTAATTATATCCCATCTTAACAAAGAATAAAATGTTACAAAAGGAAAGTTTAATAGGACGTCTTTATGATAATGGAAAGAATAATCACATGGCTTTGTAGGGAATGTTTTCCGTTAATCTTCCACTAATTAAAAAAAATGCAAGCGTCTTTTCTTTTCAACGTTTAATGAATATAAAAAAGTAAAGACGCTGCACGTGAAACTCAGATGTAAGCAACGTTCGCGTTCTGAATTATGTACAAAAAAATTAAGTATTATACAGTAAAAATAGTTAAAACGCACTAACTTACTAATTGCTTTTTAATTTTTCAATTTATGCTCACTCTGTGCGAGTTTTGTTAATGCTTTCAAAAATTACAATCTGGGAAAAAAATTACGGTATACAATGTGAAACACCTGAAGTTTATTTAGTCCGTTGGCGCGGAAGTGTTGTTTTTAAATTCAATTAACCTGAGCCCCGTCCAAAAGGAAATTTAAAAGTAAATGTTATGGAACGACGCACTTGAGGGTAATGACGCGGCTTCGATACACAGCTTGAAGCTTTTTAAATGTACTTATAAGGGTTTCGTTTAATTGAAATGAAAATTTCAACTCTCGCAAGGTTTTCGTTCCTTTATAGGTTTTTTGCTTGTTGATCTGTTTTGATACCCGTTTAGTTTTTAAGTTCTGTTGCTCATTTTCACTGTTGGAATAAGATATAAACGATGACATGTATGACGGTCTTTGCAATTATTGTGCCCACACTTGTGCGCGCGCTTGAAGTTGGCTGCTGTCCAGTTGTGTTGTAATACTGGATTACTGGATTCCAGGCACTCGACAATTTAAACTCATTTTCGCGATTGAAATTTTTGCACTTTGTAATTTCAATTGCTTCTCTAACTAGTTTAAATGTCTAAATTAAGCTGTCTTATTAGTTGAAGTAATAACCAAGCCAGCTGCTTGAAATAACATATTACACGATATAAATGTTTATTTATGCACGTCTTCCTTCACCTCTCTTCTTTCTCAAAGAGAACCATTAAATTGTTTTTCTTGTTTGAATTAAAAACACGGTTCGTACGTAGAAGGACAATCGCGCGCTTTGTAATCTGACTTTTTAACGGAGTTCCGAGACGGGTAGAGTTACGTTTTCAGCGGAAATCATTCATTACTAAGAACCCCAGCGCAGCCACGTTTCCGGTGTGTTTGTAAGAATATATAGCGATATAACCAAGTTTAAAATCACATTTAAGGAAAATGTATTTCGGTACCAGTTTATGAATAAAATGCAGGTTGGGATAAACTTTTTAACAAATTAAGCTAAGAAAAATTTGTACGTGGTCTTATGGATTTTTGCGTATACTTTAATTTAAACACAGATATTCTGTTTGAAATCTACAGTGCTGTTTTTTATGTTTTGTTTTTCGCTGAGTGTTTTAAGGAATGTTTCCACTCTTACGATACGGTAAATATTATCGTGTAAAAGTGTATAAAAACAGCAAAACATCCCCGAGTCTGCAATAAACAAATCTGCTTATCAAATACGCACGCCCAAACAACTTCTAAGTATAAAATACGTTCACTCGTTCCAGTTCACGCACTTTTTCATATTAAAGTGAAATATACTATTTTAAACCTTAATGATAGAGTATAAAGATAGTTTCTGTTTGCACCCGCAACGCTCCCCCTTGTTCACAAATTGATATAACGCCGAAACCTTTTTCTCTACCCTTAGCTTTCCGTTGCTCTTGTTTTTAATAAAGGTCTATTTATAGAGAAGGAATATCCTATTAATGTAGAATTTTATAAAATAAGCATGTTTGCGATGGATTTAAATATGGATTTATTAAAATAACGTTATCTTGTGTTTTAATGTTTTCAAATGTAAAAGAAACGCCACTGCTAAAATATCAATGCAAAAGCATTTCTCGTATTAAAGAAAACGAACAAAAAGTGCCTATATCCTCTAGCTTCACTTTGTAAAAATTTTGAAAATAGTTTTATAAGTATTTATGGGATAAAATTATTCACAGTAATAATGTTTCTTTCTAGTTCCAACTGTGTATACTACATATTAAATGTTATCTTTAGGGGAACACGAAAACGTATCTACGAGCGTGTTCTACGAAACTCCATTTGGAAACGGAAAGTTATAATCGTAAAGGGGTTGTGTGTGGCGAGGGGATTTGACTGCTGTGGTTGTGAAAATTGTTGCAACACGTACATACTCCGAGCCAGACATGCGTGCACATATTTACATACTTATTACCCCTGAGGGTTGGGTTATAAATATAAATTAACGGGCAAAATAATATAGTGGCCTTTAGTTTACTTACTGTCGCACTCATATTTGTTATCTATACTTATATACTAATCTATTCTAATGTTATGTAGAGGAAGATTTGTATTTTTGTATGTATTGAAATAACTTACACCATTAAAAAGCTATGTTATCACTGAGTAACGTAGGCTGTGTTTTACTTTTTTTTTAATTTCACGCTTTTGAAGTCATGAGCAATAGCTAGTCGGTCAATAAGAGACCTTAATATAACTTTATTATGAGAAACTTACACTAATAGAGACTGTTAACGATACTGAGTTTGGCAGTTAGTTTGCAAATTAACTTATTCGTACTGTGCGCGTATGTGAATGTTTGTGGTTATTTGATAAATTGTGAGATAAAGTTTTAAATTAAGGTAATATAATCGGTGTTGACTAAATACGTAGATTGAACTAAAGATCACAATGTTAGTTTAAAACGCCTACTTGATAATGCCTTTTAGGATTAAATTTATGTTAATTAACTACTAACAAGTCAGGTGCGCATTATTTAAATGTTAATACAAAAATTATTTCACATTTTCCATTAAAATTTTCATATTTTCAATGTGCAATCTAGTCTAGTTCAGTCGAATGCGTCCAACGAAAATAAAGCTTCTGGAATCGCTGCCAGATCTGGCAGAGGCCACACTACCCTCACTTTGGCAAAATTGCAATGCTAAGTTTATTTTCAATCCTAAGCTCGAAATGAATTTTTAACTCGGTGTATTTAATTTGCAAAATATTTGACCTGCCTTGAATTTAAATGCTGACACGTTCGTACAATTGATTTTCTTATTTTTAGAATTTCTAACTCAAAGGAATTTGATATTCTCTCATTGAAATTCTTGCAAGTAAAGTGGATTACATTCACACATATTGGATAAGCTTTGATTGCGTTTTCACTGACAACATTTTAAAAGCGATGTAGTTAATGTTAAAAGTATGAAACCTCGTCCATCCTCTCCAATATTTCCTGAAAAACTGTATTCGTTGTAAATTTTGTCTATGGTTACGGATTTTTAAGTTTATATGTGTATTGTAAATTTTGCAAGATTTTTGCAAGAAAATTTACTGCAAACGTTCCCTGGTGCATAAACAATTAATAATGAAACATTCCATGCACACCTAGGGGAGCTACGAACACGAAATATTCTTGTTTGTACCACAAATACAGAAGTTGGTTTCGCTAAAATAGTTTTATCCAAAAACCTGCATTCTCACGACCATGTTAGCTATTTGTGCTCCAAAGTTATTTTCACTTAATTGAAATAATGCGAGTGAAACAGTTAAATTGTTTTTTCATTGTTAATTTAAAAGGTAGGTATTGTTGCTCGTGTGAACGATTTATTGAGTTTAAAAATGTTGTGTTTTCAATCATCGCTCGGCGCGTCCTGCATTGTATGTAGTGATTTATCGCCTGACGGATATCGGATACGATGAACGATTGTCCCAATTTATTATGTGTACTTATACAAAAAATGTAAATATATACACTTAAACAATTAAATTTGCTTCTGATTTTAATCTAATATCAGACAGCAAACTATCAATAATATAAATGAATTTAATTGTTTTTTTTGTTGTTTTCAAATGATATTTAGCCGAAATGGGAATAAAGGTCCTCGACTTGTTACCATAATATATCTATGTATCGGTATTGAGTCTTCTTATCTACACATTCACTAGTAGAGAATAATTTCAAAGTTATCAATTTGCTATTTAACTGAAATCTTCAATCCTTTATGGTGATTCGTTTGGTAAATAATATAGGTCTTATGTGAACATCGGTTGAACGATTTTATATCAAATGTTTAACACGCTATTTTGAACTCAAATCTAACTGAACTGAAAGCTCTTTGCACCTCCGTTCAATAAACTGGGGCTGCATACAGCGCTTTAATTCTAAACCATCGTAATTGAGGCGGCCGCTGCAACAAGAGCGTTCGTTAGGCTTTGATGCGAATCTACAAAGCCCTGTTTTCATTTGTTTCCTTTCATATTTTTTATTGTTTATTATTGAAGGTAATAAAAACTAGTAGATGTCGACTAAATACGTCAGAGTAGTTATATTACCTTAGAATAGAAAAACACATAATAAATAAACTAATTAAATAAAAGAAATGTTTTTCCGATATGCTCGACTGAAAGTAAGCATTGTGATAACGTAGTTAAATCTAATTAAATATATTTTAATACCTACAGCCTAACAAATAAACGCGGTATACTGTTAAACTTAAAAATAAACTGAGTATAAGCAAATATTAGCATAAATTTCGCTTATATTCAGTTTATTCCTAAGTTTAACAGT
>DVQG01000790.1:0-12847 GCA_018231605.1 Papilio ambrax
CCACGAAACCAAGACCCGGTAGTAATGATGTCGGGAGAAAGACCCAACTCCGACATATTAATCTTGGAAAATACATCGTGAAGAAGAAAGCTCCATTGAAAAGCCACCAACACAACTTTTTTTAATTCCATTCATTTTACTCCTTAACCTTCGCAATTACTCAAAACATTCCAAATAAACAGTAATATAGGATACTAATTAAATAAACATAAATGACAATTTAGCATCCCTTAGCACTTTCCAAGAATTGCAAATTCCGTACTATTTTAATTAAAAAGTTTCACAGTAACGTGCACACAATGGTAGGCACCAATTAAGCTTGAATAGCTGCTGCAGCTCAACGAGTAATGAAAGCGAGCTCAATGAATAGCGTCCCAAGCTTGAATCAAGCTGTTACAAATGACATTTTTTATTCAGCCATTTTAGTTATGTATCTGTAGATTATTACACTAAACTCCCTATAACGTGGTTGAAGGTTGCGCGTTATAGAAATTCACGTTGTACGAATCCTTCCGTATAACACATTTAACAGAGCAGAGCCATAAATCGCATTATAGGGGTAATTTACACGTTACGTGAGGTTATTCTAATTTTAGGGGGGTTTATTGTTCATTATGTTGTACGTAGTATTACAATAATTGAACCTAACTTTTAATATGTTTATTTTGTTCATGTTTCGTCAGTGTAAACTCACGTTAAGAAACCAACATACAAGTTACAACTTAAAGAAGTTCTACTTAGCAGTGTGTACACGTGCAGCACGCGCCACTTTGATCCCGCCGCCTGTCATATCCCGAAAGGTTCGCCCCTTTGAGGTAATTTGTGTTGGGAAAATTGTCTGTTAGTTTTTTCCTCGACGTAATCTATCACTTTCTAGTCTTATATCATTCTACAAGTCATCCGTTATATAAAAGTAACACAAATACTGTATTCACAAACGAAAATCTGAGTGGTTTACCGCCAAATTTATAAGTTAATTTTATTTTTAGGAATACTAAGTAATTAATTATTAAATAACAGATAATTTTAACTACAATGCGTATACAATAAGGAATCAAATGTGTTAATACTCACATGCAAACTTAAGATGTACAGGGTTGCCGAGCACAACCCCACGATGGTGGTGCACCCCGCACTGGTACACCCCCTCCACGTCCCGCTTGTGGAACACTTCGAGGCTGCCATTCGTTGACACCCTGGAACAAACGGTAGGTAAGACTTCGAACACTACGAGCGTCCAGTTAACTTCTTACGATACATGGCACTATGTTTTCCTTAAATTTTATCATACTTCTCAAATTATCAGTCCATTTGTGGAACAAATGGGCATAAATAAACATAGTTATGACTTAAAAGACCAATAAAAACCTTTGGGATCCTAACAATGATCAATACAAAAACCCTCTAGTTGCGTTCTAGCGCCTGCAGCATTCTAGGTGTTAAATTTTTTTAATAGAAAATAATCTACGCTAAATTAAAATCCGATGAAACGTCAGAACGACATCAAGGCGGGGTTTTGATTAAGAAGTGCCTGCCCGTTTCAGTGGAGCAACGTAAAAAAAAATTAATAAACGTCCGTAAATTTAGGAACAAATGACAGCTGCCTCGGAGACCCAAATCGAATTCACGAGATTTAGTCTGCCGTCAGCTCGGATTGAACTCAGCCCGATCTAATCGCACCGAATCAATTTGTTCGTCGGCTGACAAGGCGGACAGCTTTCAGACCTGGCAAGTTGACGAATGAAATAGAACTTTTTAATAGATACACGGAGACACATCAAGAGAAAGACCTCTTTGAATTTATTACAAATTTTGGTTTGCCTACAATCCCTAGAAATCCATTTAGATAACTAAAAAAAGACTTTACATTTCACAAAAAACTGGATCACATTACATGTGATTTATCTATACATAAGCATTCTCTTTGGATTAAAAAAATCTACAATCACCTTTCATCATGCATGCCCAGACATTCGGTTGGCAAGGCCTCAGACTAATGATTTTTTTGTCAATTATTTCTCCACAATTTGGGACTGGTACAATTATTCATAAGTAGAACGTATTGCTAGGCTGATTTACCTTTTATAATCGAGTTTCTCTCCGTCTCTCCGCCAGAAATATGGCTTGTGCCTGTGACGGTCCTCGTCGAGCAGGGGCGGCGGCGGCGCGCGGCGTGGGCCCGCCGCCTCGCACGCCAGCCACTGCCGCGCCGGGCCCACCCATCTCACTGGCACATCTGGACACATACAAAAATTATGTGACCAAGAGAAAAATATGCTAATTCTATTGACCTCATAAAGACTAACGTTAGTCTTCTAAAAGACTAAAGTCTTTTGTATAGTAATTAACAACTTAAATGGCATCAGGACTACACTGAAAAACTGAAGATAATAATTGATATTCGATTATAAAGGAAACTAAGCCGCTTCCTGTTGGAATTCTAAGTGGAAATACATATGTAAAGGCCTATCAGGTCGTAGAAACATTTTAAAAATAACAAACGCACTATCGAAATTCAATTTTATATTGAACCCTTACAATTACACGATTGCCCTCTATCCGAATAAAGAGCAAGCAAATCGAGAATCAAATAGATAATGCTTCGCAAGGGAAAATTGAATTCCACATTCGTAGATATCTGTGGCCGGGTTTCACGCGTCCCAGCCCAAGGGCGGAGGGCCGAGACATGCCCGCGCCTCATTACTCTCCTGACAAAGGCAGAATAAGATCCCGTACTACGCACCAAATGGTTTGACAAAGCAAACAAATCAGCTAGGTAAACTGTAAACGGTTAATATGTAGATGTATGTGGACGAAATAAAAATAGACGATGTTTGAGAAGACATTTTGACAATTGTATTAAGTTATATGATACTTCTTCCTTTCTTTCATTTTTAAACGTTTTTGCACGTAATCTTACGACATTGGACAGTAACAGGGCATTTAAAATTTCTCGGTAATCTTGACTACACAATTACTGAACTTCGAAAATTAAAAATTAAACAAGTTAAACAACTCCTGTTATAAAAATGATATCGTTATTTAATTACTAATTTAGCTGAAACCTCAAGTTAATTAGACATTTGTTACATCCCCTTACAAATACCCGAAACTTGTAACAATATTCCGCTTTATGTTATACAAAATTTTTCCGACATCAAACACATTCCTTCCGGAAATACCGAACATATTACGAAAATCTCTTTGACAATAAATACGGAAAATTGAATCAAAGTGTTGAAATACTCCTTGGAATTTCTGTTTTTTTTTTAATGAAAAATATTCTGTCATAATGTTTTTTGTCAAGGATGACTTGTTTTTTTGTTTCCTTTTTAAATATAAAAAATGTTTTAATAAATTGGAGTAACATCGATTTTCATTCTGTATTATAATTATTTCAACACAAAGGAAATTTTCCGCGAACTTATAAATTCGGGATAAGGGAAGAACAAATCGGGCGGACCCAATTTGCCCCCTAGATACGTCAGACGAAATTTTCTCATAAAAACACAGAGAAAACAGAGAACAGGCGAGGTTTTTTCTTTATTAATTCTGCGAATAAACATTAAAACATTTTCTTTTAGATTATTGTTAGATAGGAAATATATGAATTTATTAAAATGGTCTACCGGTCTTAACGCTACAAGCGCCCTGGGCAGAACTTCTACATCCCTTTTTTCCTGTTTTTTTTTTCTTTGAAGGCCTAACGGGATTATGTAGGACTGTTCACTACAAAAAATATGATTGTACCATACAAAGAGTCTTGGGCTTAATCGGACATCTGCAAGAGCGCACCGTACTAGTTCAATTGGGAAAACGTAGTAGTACACACTTTTAGTACCTTTAGTACTACAGATTTGTGAGAACACAATAACATGAATAGAATATAACGAGGGTTATACATTATTTCACATCAAATTTTAAGCAGGGTCAAACATATGTTGTTAACGAAAATAAATTATTTTTTTAAATAATTTTATCCACCTTTGATTCTCATTACCAAAAGTGGATGCTTCAATCTGGCAAATATTCGATGAAATCAAAAAACGAAGAGGCGAACACCGATATCGTATAGTGTACTAAAAATGCTAAATGTCCGATTAACAGTAGCCGTTCGGTAACGTTACTTTTAGTACATGGTACGTGTACTACGCAAGACTAGTCCATTGAACGTTTAACTAAGTAGGAAAGCATGTCAATTATAAATTGTCCTTCATTTATTGTCTAGTTGCACCTGTACATTCCTGCACATAGGGGTTAAATAACATGCACGACTACAATACGATACTATGGTTAAAAATAAGTACAGTCAGGTTCAATGGTAGTCACTTAAAGAACTAATTTCAACGCCTATTACCCCTTAAAATGTAACAATAAGAATAACCGACAGTTGTTTTAATTGATCAAACCACACGATAAAATTGAAAAAACCCCTATCGCGTATTTAAGGAATAGAATATAAATAATTGCGTTTATATTTTTCTCTGTAATTGGAACACCACGAACAAAGGCGACTGTACATATATGTCCGCTTGTTTTTTAATGCCATTTGCATTTTACAATGTCTTGGTATTTCGAAACAGGTATTTAACCCGGTTGTATATAATTCTATTATAACTTAGTGTCATTGTCTATCTAATAGTTTAAAAAATGATGCCATTTAAACTGTAATATATTAATAGTTTTTTTTTAATTTATATTATATTATTATAAATTTTACTAATATTTCCTTTAACTACTCCAACTAAGCTCTAGTCTTGTGCAAGGATATGGTTCACGAGAATAATCGAATGGTGGGATTCGAACCCTCGACAGAAGATCGGTAATCCGTACCCCCAACCCATTAGGCGATTGGTGCTTGTATATTATTTTGACAGTTATAATGTACAGTCGTAATACATACAATATTAACACTTACCTCGTATTCTGAAGTAATATTCAAAAAGAAAATACTCACAGTATGCAGTGGATTCTTTTCGCAGTGTTACAGAAATTATTGCAACATACCTTTTCTGGTTGACCGGAGAATATAATGTCCATTGAGGGGATGGTAAATTGTGGACATTTATATCAAGATGAATGTTAACAGGTTAGGAAAGATATGTCAGGGAATCAAATCTAAATTATTGAAGTTTTTAGACTAACGATATCCGTGGTTTTAATTATTTTAATATAAGAATATCGTATCACAATGTGTCTGGAATTATTTTGCTTTGAGAAAGATTTAGGAGTGTTTAGCCAGTAAACGCAGGGTTACAAATTACCTCCGCAACTTAATCAACTCCAGTGGAACTTGTACTAGAACAAGGTTGACGAGTAGATTATAGAAAATGTTGATTATAGAACTTGTAAAGGATAAAGGTACTAAGGTCAAATTATCGAAGCTTAATGTAGATTAAAACTTAAACACAATTATTGTTATCCCACATTTTAATTAGATATCAGAGAAAGATAACAAGTGGGCACCGGAATTCTCTAAAATAGCTACGTGTCCACTACCCAGATATCCGCATATGCAGACGCATTACTTGCCACAACTTAACAGAAGAGTAGGTGGACAGAGGCTATTTACCTTATGTAAGTTTCCTCTCCCCGCTAAATCCACTTCTTTTCATCTTATCGTTGTATGAAAAGGGTGTATCATATGAGAATAAGTTATTTTGCAAAACACAATTCCACCTTTTGTATCTGTCAAAATTATGTTAACACCAGTGACAATAGATGGCGTAATGATGCGGCAGACGATATCGACTTTGAATTGTAAATTTTACATCAAAGACGTTTGTCGACAAAGCTACAAGATACAATTACAATGTTTAAACAGACGCTAACGATTCCATTATTTACGACATATATTACATAGAACATTTTATATAATGTTTAAATTATCAAAAGTGCCATATCCGACCTTATGTTCGCTCCGATTAACAAGATAAGATTTAACTCAAGTCTCTAAACTCAATAAAATAAACTCCTATACTATGAAACATCAATTATATTTACTTTGTACAGAAAGAAAGCGTATATCATTAACTTAAAAATAATAGCGAATTATAAAGTTCCGACCATACAAACGGTCTCTAACACACCCTAACAGCATTACAAAGGTTACGGATCTCTTGACACTTGTCTCCACTAGCTCAAGTTTATACAGGATGTTCACAATTCCAGCACAATGTAGACTTCCGGCACGCGCCGCTGCGGGACACCCTGAGGGTGCGCGTCGCTGTCGATAGAAAAATAATAGGTGACAATACTCTTTTCATCTATTACATGAACAACGTGAAGGCTGGTTCGTAATGTTTCATACGTTTAGGTTCTAACATGGTTGTAATGAAAGCGTTACCTTTGTGAATTTTAAATGTGATCAATATTACGTTGTTGAAACATGAACGTCGAGACAAGGTAAAGTTATTAATATTATAATAGTTCCTGAAGCGAATGAATCTGAATAATAAATATATACCTACTAACGCGGTATAGTCTGTTTTTATTATTGATTTGTACAACGGTATATTTTATATTAATGTAAAAAACTATTGTTTCTCAGGTTATGTTGTGATTAAATTGTTTTCTCTTGCGCTACCTTTGTTGACCGACTTCCCAAAAGAAGGAGCTAATAAATTGGTCTATATGTTTTTTTATAAATATATTTCAGCTACAATTTCATTGACAAGTAATTAACTCGATCGCGAATAGATTAGACTGTATTAAATACAATTAAAAGTTTTCAAACTTAAAATATCAAACCTTTCCCAATACAATTATTTATTTCCTAGAAATCTTTTATCGTTCACTTACTCTAATCCTCACTTATTTCCACCTTTAAATTACAATACATTGTTAAGCGATACTTAAAACTTATCGACACTCAAAGTTCTGATTCAATGAGCAGCGCTCGACTTTCACAAGCTGAAATTCAGCCGTACCTCTGAACAATGAAATGATTAGAATCGAAGCCTGTAAACTGTTTCAGCGTTTCGATTAATTAATCAATATAAGGGTATTTACACAGTGTATTGAATTAAAAAATTAAGTAATAAAAACCAGGTTAAAGAATTATAACTCATACTAATATTATGAAGAGAAAATATTTGTATTCTTGTATATATTGATATATAAACTACTAGTCCGAATTAAAAAAAATTTTCGTTATTTAAAAGCTACGTTACCAGTGAGTAACAAGCTATATTTTTTATTTCACAAGGGCGAAGTCGCGAGCAACAGCTAAAATAATTATATAGGCAATAAATATAATGTTTGTTTGCATTGTTTTCTATACCTCCTTTAACCAATATTTCCAATTTAATATCTGACCGTAGTAATTAAATGTACGAGGAAAATGTTGTAATTTTTTTTTTCAAAATATGATTCCGTTAAAGAGCCATACAGCCTGCTCTTTCAGGCGTGAATGTAAAACAGCTCTTCTATGTTACGTCGGTTATGAAATGTTCAAGTTTAAGCGATTATAACTTATAACATTGACTTCACATAACTTTGTTAACACGACTTCGGCAAGTTTCGAGAAGGTTTCGTTACAATTATATTTGTACTCTGTAAAGCTTTTACTATATATAGAAATGTGTGTTTATTTACACGCAATTTGAATTTCCGACTCCATTTATAAGTTAGTATTTAACTAAATGTTTAATAAAAATCACTTTTATTATCTAGTTATTTGTTGTTTAGTAAAGTATATTGCTGTATCAAAATGTAGTTTCGAAATTCAATATGTCCCCGAGTAACCACAAGCTATGTGGTTAATGATTTGGTATTCTATTTTGAACATTATGACTACGTATCAAGATATATTTCTGATTAAAAATTTGCTCATTTTGCCCTTTGTGCTGACATGATCTGTAAAAGATTGTCCGTATAGAAGGGTCAATTTTAATCGGCAAGAGTAATTGTTAATAAATATTTCCGTAGAAAAATTAAAACATTTTTTTGAGTTAAATGTTATCATGGTTTTATATAAAGATAAAGAATCGTTCAGAATGTCCCCTAATATCGTCCGACCCTTCGATTTGCAGCCTTTGTTTGAATTTAGTCCAATTTGCTGGCCTTTGTCCCTCCAACGAATTACTTTACGTCCTCCCGTAATCAGAAACGATGTTCAATGAAATACGTAAATGTGATGATAATCACAACAGACTCTTGACTTCACAATGTAATCGTGATTTTAATTTAATCTATTCTTCTCAAGTATAAAATTCATCAAAACAGATACTCTCTCACGTAAAGCAATTATGATGAAAACCAGTAGCGTAAACAGAAGGCTTATCACCAAAATATGTGAGAAAGTTTTCGTAATCACCGACAAAAGTAATAGATTTGTGCAACGCCCCTAACAGGCGTAAACCACACCGTCAAATCTCAACAAACGTTACGTTACGAATGCGTTTTCGCCACTGATTTCCATAAATGGGCAGGCGCATTATTTATTATCTTCCTAAATTATTTACTAAAACATATGCCCTTAAAACTGTTTTTCTTGTTACAGATATTGAAGAGGATTATTTAAAATTATTAGTATACACACCATTTCACTGTAAAAACAAATAAACTAATAGCATTTTTAAAAATTTCGCGCGTAAACTTCAAAATCGCGACGTTGCACCGCGTGGCGCTGTATAGACTCAGTGCGCAGGTCAAGGTTGCCCCTCTGACATCTCCCTCGCACGCACGTGTGACCAGCTGTACGTCACTCTCACACGTCTCACCTGATACGTTCGTTTCCCGCCAAAGCGTGCACTGTGTCACTGTGCTTAATGGCCGCCGGTCAATTTATTTTATATGCCATCCTGGTTTTTAACTTTGAAATTATATTTTGACGAATTAATTTAGCATTTTAATAACAAATTTTAACTGTAGTATAACAAATTTAGGCTTTTACCTATAAAATAAGTTTATTCCCATTTGAAAATTCGCTACATTTAGTTAAATTATTTATATCGATGGTTAATTTGAGGACGAAAGTTTTATATAATTTGAAAAATAACGCAAAACGTGAACTCGACGAAAATAATCTCACAAGCTATTACCGAACCTACGAATTGCTAACGACGCAAGTTTCACCACATAACCACTCCGTACAAACTTTAACATATCTCAGGATAATTTTTATTACTTCTGTTTGTTGTTTATATATAAAATCTAAAGGTATCATTATCTATGATTTTTGCTTACTAAGAAGTTTTGCATTTAAGCAATTAAAATTTACAATTACCACGTCCCTCTACTAGCTAGTAATCGGAACAGAAAACCACTTAAATCATTAACAAGCAAACTAATTAGCTAAATAATTAAAGAATGATTATTATCAGAAAAGCTTTCCACCAAACTAAGTAGGTTTTTTTAATTAATAACACTTCCTGTTCTCGGCTTCGTAATGAACGCTTTGGTAATAATTAAAAGCCTCGAGCAAACTAGATACAAATTACCTTTTTTTAATATTATTTTCCACCTTAAATATGTTTTAAGCTATTATTCATGTCTTACTCCGCACTGAAGTCTATTTTTTTTAATTAATAACCTATCACATATACAAAAAAATACACACATATACAACTAAAACAACGTTTAAACAGCATTTTTCAGTTAATAAATTCCTACATTGACAGCCAATACATCAATTTATTTCGAGTGGCCTCAATATGAACGGACAATACGAGCCGATCATTATATTGTTTTAACTAAATGATTGAACACGTACCATGTTCACCCTCGACCCTCGGCTCGGGGGTTGATAAAATTCAAGGGTAACAGCCCCCGATGAAGATATGTGGGTAAATCCCCCAACAGGGGCGGCGTTAGGGTACGGAAAGTATTTTGATATTTGAAAGATTTAAATTCAGGGCATATTACGTTTCAGTTATTTGTTTTAAATCTAGTAAAGTATAGATTAAATAATTAAAATTGTATTTATGTCTAGTCTTGTTCACCGTTAGAAAAGTAATTTATCTGTGAGTAACATAGTCTATGTATTTTTTCATTCATTTTTTATAATTTCACGGACGGAGTCACGAGCAAAAGCTAGTCAATAATAAAAATCTAAATCATAACCAATAAATCCATTGACTATAGACATCGGAAACATTACGGTGAGGCCACACAAACCGGATCGAACCAGATACCGCGCGTACTATATTTTTATTACTGCGAATGTTCAGTCTAGTAGACCTAGGTCGTGAGAAATATTTAGACAGACGTAGGCACTATATTTAGCTGTACGTACTGCGGCCTCTCCGACTCGTGACTTCGCTAGTACTAATCATATCTAGTATAATGTGCTAGACGTTTTTATGCCTGTATAAATATTTTCATATTAAGTAATAATTGAATATTTCCTTGTTGGATAAAAAATGACGATCAAGCAATTGTTTTAAAAGCTGTTGGTATTTTTAGAATATAAAAAATTGTGAGGAAATTAACAAGAGACGAGATTCATTTTGTTTTAATCTACCCGAACTTGGTATTGCCATAAACAAAATAATTACTGCAGTAATAATCACTTTTTAACTTCACCTTTTTGCAATATCCTTCTATTTAATAATCTTTATATTTATTACAACCAATTGCAGTATAGTTTTATGAATAATTCATTACCAGCTGACCCCGCAGTTCCCTAGGGACGGCTAAGTTCCCGGCGCCGGCTGGGACATTACGTGTTGGTCTTACACAACGTAACTGTTATTAAAACAACTTTGAGAAAATGTAGGGGAACATAGATGTCATTGAAAAAGTTTGTTTTTATAATTTGGCAGTCTAGACACACCTTTATTTTACATTTACATATGTTCATTAATTTGTGGTTTTAATCATACTAATATTGTACATCTGAAAATTTGGATGGATGGAATTACCACGTATGTCCAAAACGTCTGAAATCTCCATATTTGTCATAGATGGAGAGTATAGCCTCGAAGAACACACAGCCTATTAAATAAGTTTTAAATTCCGGTCGAAATCGTGGTCATAAGCTTGTATTTCATATTTTCTTAATATAATGCAAAATATCATTTGTACTAATGTTACATCCCACGTAATTAACAAGGAAACAACCACACACGGTGAATGTTCCAATTATCTGAACAAACACAAATGTAGCGTCCTAAATGCAATGCGGAGGTTCAATATATCTCCCCCTCCTTCACTGCCCCTCCCCCTGCAGCGTGTTAGACAGAGATAGTACACTGACCTACATCAATACGAATATTCTGATCCGGTAAAATTCACAGACTATATTATTACGTTTCAAACGCTGTTAGCTTTCTTTTAGCTCTGTTTTACTCGAACGAAGTGTCATATTATGTTTCTATAACCATGAATCCCTCGTAGAATAAAAAAGATAATCATACATATTTATTCAAAGATAGATACACAAAAAAGCTGTCGAAGTTATCATTTGAAGAATCGTAAATTTGGTACCTTTAAACGCAAATTCGGTACAGCCAAACCAGATCAGTATCCGATCGGTACTGCCGCGTGTACCACGTACCCTTTCACGGACGTTTTTCAATATAAGTAATTGAAATGCCCTCGGCAGCAGTAGGCGCTGATAAAAGGTTCACAGGGGAAATCGATGCCGTAAAATAATGAAGAGATACCAAGTTAGGTTATAACTTATCATAAGTTGAATTTAGGGGTTATTTTGACCAATTTTTGTAAAACTTAATTTCTAAAACATTGTAATTGGAATTAAAAAATAAAGTTATTTTCTGGTTATTCATAACTTGCCTAATCAAAGAAACCACTGATGTAATTTTGTGTAATTGAGTGTACTAAAAAAATGTATATTTTTCATAATTCTGCTTATAATATAAAGCAAGATATTAAGCGATTTCAGAGTCCCCTGTGGTACTAATACACCTCTTGTCTTTGTATTGACCTTTGTGTTCGCAATGTCACGAAACAATCTCCATTAAATTAAAACATATTGCCGAGAGAGGGCGCTGGGGAGGCTGCTACAGCAGAATACACCATTAGCTTAATTTATACAGGGGAGAGAAGCCATTTGGAGTATATCATAAAGAACATTATCTTGTACACTGAGTACAAGGTTAATACAAAAAATTACCACAAATCAAAAATTATTAATACCTCCTTCAGAAAGTTAAAACTGTCCTAGTTCTATTCAGTTCAGAGAGACTTGGTGTTTCCTAGTTAAGGGACTATAGTTAGTAAAATTTATGGAAGCACTAGATTAATAAGAATGCCACAAATAAAGCCGTTCAACGACCCTTACATGACATCATCTCCTTCTGCAATGCATAATGCTATTCAGAATCATTTAATTGTTTCTTAAACAGTTCCTTAGTGTACTTTTCACGCTGTCGCCACTTAAACAGTTAAGTAAGCTATTTATTTTATATTATACTGTGCAAAAAGACTATAACACATGTGCAATGCGTACAAATGGTACGAGAAGGTCGGTGACGCAACGGGGCAACGATCCTGGGCAACATAAATTAGCGTGCGATCCCGTGCAATGCCTAAAGAACCCTACACACTTGCAGATGTAAAGAAAACATAATTCCTCATAACTGATCGTAAACTTGTTATTACTTATTTTACATGGCTCTTTATGATAAATTTAATGTAACCCTATGATTCGTACTGACAGAGTTATGCGGTATGATGTTATGAACGGCCGCTTCGAGTTTTTTTTTATAACATAAAGTGGCAAACAAGCAAGCGGCCACCTGAATCCGCCAAAATAACGAAGCGACCGCTGCCCATAGACATCCGCAATTGCAGATGGGTCGCCTACCCATATCCGACGGAGGAGGTGACGCACATAAAGAGGATATTTCCCCTTCCTATGCATCTCCTCCACCGTCAAATC
>DVQG01000791.1:0-12847 GCA_018231605.1 Papilio ambrax
GCAGGTTGCATCACGATGTTTTCCTTCACCGTAAGAACGTCGGGTAAATTATGTAAATATGAAAATTCGAAAAATCGAAAATCACATTGGTACATGGCGGGATTCGAAATCAAGACCTGTTGATTAAAAGTCAAGTGCTTAAACCACTGAGCCACCGATGCTCGTCTGCCATGTACCATTGTAATTTTTGAATTTTATATGAACTTCATTTACCTAACATTATGTCGCAAAAAACTTTGTGATGCAAAGATATATGTGAAATAATCCAACCTGCGCTTAGCCAGAGGTTTGACTATTCACACCTAAATAAGGGTAGGCTCTGAGCCCCTCAGTTGGGCATATAGTGAGTTAGTTATGATACATTTACACTATTTGTAAGTCTTTACAAATATCTTGGCAGCTCAAGGTTTTCTGTGCACTATGCACTGCATCCTTTTACTAATCCTAAAAATTTGTTATGCTGCGGCTTATGTATTCTAAAAAAATATTTTTAAAGCACTTTAAGAATTTTGTTTATTGTTCAATATTATTGTAGGACTAGTCCTTATTTCAAATGCTATTTTTTTTTTTCAGGACAAGCTTTCAAGTTACAGTTTACATGTAAAATCTACAGAACAAATTGGAGTTATACATGTATGTGACATGGAAAAAGAAAAGGTAATGAATCTTACTTCTAGTAGCTTTTGTTGTATTTTGTAAATAAATTATAGATTTATAAGAAGTTACTTTTTTTTAGGCTAACACGGAAGAGAATATAGATGATGAAGTACAGAGCTACACAAATAGTTGTGATGATGCATATCATCATTCAAGTAAGTATTTACAGATCAAAATTGAATTAGGCATCTAAAAGAATGTATAGCCTAATAAAAAAAAAATGCCAGCCTGGGGGTGCTTTAATTGGTTTCTGTTTTACATATTTTTTTGATGTGTGCAAATGAATTAATTTGATATTTTTCCGAAAAGAAAAAATATTAAGTTGGCTGTGACACTGCAATATTTATTTCTTAAGGGTTTTTTAATATGGTTTTTCTTTCAGACTACCTATTAAGACTGAGTCCTCCGATAACGAAACAAGACTTTGCATTCTCGCTGCGAGGCAGTGAAGGATTGTGCGATTTATTTGATATACCTTGTTAAGAATATTATTAAAATCATATTTTTTTTTTCATTTATATTTACACAAATCAAAGACATTGTTTCTATTTTGTTTACATTTTGTGATCATGTTAAATATATTGATGTACATATAAGAATAAAATAAATCATGTAAATACAAAACTAAAATATATCATCTTGAATATTACAAGTTGTTTGATTGACGAGCACTACAATCCCTTATTATTCATCTATTTTTTGTTTATGGATCTTCTGCGCATTGGGCCAGTGATAAGTATTAAAGGTTTTATTCTAATATCTAAAAAGACTGGCAGCGATACTCTGCTTATGGACATGTTTGTGGGTTTATAAGTAGTCCATTCATTATTTAATTTGGTTGGAATATCCCGTAAATATCGATTAACCCTTAAGTATCCAGTGACGAACTCAAAAAATCTACTGATGTCGTTTAGACATAATTACTTGAGAATTTGCTTTTGGTGTGTTGTTAATGTTACATTTTTTGCTACAAAAACTTTTTTTTTTAATGAAGAAGCAAACAAGACAGATATTTATGACGAATTTTATTTATTCAATTTCGTTTTAGTCACAAATCTATCCAAAACACCAAACGATTGCTTTGGTGCAGTTTCTTTCTTGGCCGGTTCTTCTAACATATTCTGAGCTTCAATAACTTGGTCAATTGTTTCCTGGAATTTATGAAATAGTTAATCATTGTCTATAGTAATAAAAGAATACATTCGATACAAAACCAAATTTACTTAACAGATTTTATAATTCTCTGAAAAGAGATCTGTTATCTGAATAAATTAAGTACTTCTTATTTTTATATATACATCACAGGGTTGTCATTTGTAATTATTTAAATATTTTTACCTTTCTCATTGCACTATTTATGATTTTCTTTCTTGCAATATTTGTTTTTCCTTTATTTTTATGCCGCGGAGTGAAATTCACATTCTTTGGTTTAAGATGCTGCAAAAAACAATGAACTCACATCTCAATTATATCTTGATAAAAAAATTGCAGATTAAAATGTAATTTAGAGAAATGCAGAATTAAAAAAAAATATACGATTCAGAACTTACCAATAATTTCTTTCTGGCTTCCATTTGTTCTTTCATGGAAGGAACGTCGACCTGCATGACATCAAATGGATCGAGAGTAATAAGTTCCGCGGGTATTTTCTCAAGCAAAGCCTTAACCTCTGCCTCTTTCCTTTGTTTCTTAGTTTGGAACGGATTGCTTTCCAAAGCGTCGAAGTTAGGTTCACCGCTTCCTGTAAAAGTCGAAACTTTAATTAAAATATAGTTCTAAATAAAATCTTATAATATAAAGAGTAAAAATCGTTTTTTTTTTATGTTTGTAATAACTCAAAAATTACTGGATTGATTATATTTAAACATTCTTGCACCATTAAAAAATCTATGTTTCACTCGGGCGAAGTCGTGGCCAATAACTAGTATGTTATATGACTATACGAAGTTTAAAAACTAAACTATAAATTTGAAGTGGATTTTTATATTGAAAGGTATAGAAAGTTCTGTACATTTTCTGGCAATGTTTTTATCTTACTGCATTTCTTCTGTTAAAAAAACACCAACAATATTAACTTACCTGGCACTATTATGCTTGTAAAACCACTGCTCGTTCCAATTCCTAAAACATCTTCGTATGGACAGAATTTGAAGTTACTTATCGATTTGGCCATACGATGCCTTAGGTACGGTTTTACTGTGGTTTGTGAACAACAATTGCTGAAAAAAGAAGTAAAAAAATTAAAACCGTATTGTAGAAGTGTAACATCTGAAAAAAACAATTTTTTTAAATAAACCTACTTGTATATCTCAACAACATCTCCAAGTCCAACTGCAAGCATTTCCTTTTGGGAGAAATCTATATCAACAGGAGGTGTTCTCAACTTGTAATGCTGCAACGGACCATCAAGATTCCTTATATCCCATATTTTCAAACTCTTGTCCACACCAGAAGTTGCCATATACCTTTGAAAAAAAAATTATGTGAGTTTTATAATAAAAAACGCAAACCGACTTCAAGGCAATAATTTCTCTGTCTGGTACGCTTTTTTAAAATAGCATTAAAAGATACACGTAAAATGGACCATAAATCGCACTGTACATCCTCCTTTTTAAAGTTGGTTAATAATAAAACGTAGAAGAAAAAAATAAATGTAGAAGTAGAAACCATTTTACTTCAACCTAGTGACCAAAGTATACAGATAGGCAAATTAAAAATAGAAAAGAATCGAATCGTAGATAATGCTCTCAGATTATACTTACATTCCTCTATTGTCAACAGCAATTGCTGTAAGGGGTGTTTTATGGCATAATATCTTTGCCAGGGGTTCTTTAACATTAGGAGCCCATAGAGAAACAACACCCTTAGAGTTACCCAAACATAGAGTAGCATTATAAGGGTTTTGAGTCATAACAGTTGTTCTTCCTATACGATTGTTATAATGGCCAACTATTTCTCCAATGGATATATCCAACCATGTCATAAAGCCATATTCATTCTGAAATAATTATTATGTTAACAAAATTTCAAGCTGGGATAAATGTTATAAAGTAAGGCAAATTAGAAGAAAAAAAAATCTACTCACAACAGCAGCTAATAGAAAATGGTAAGGAAGAAATTCCATACGGAGTATTTTATCCATTTTTTTCACACAATGCAATTCAGTTCCAGTGTTGTCATAAATATAAAGCCATTCCTTTTGTGCTACTGCTATCATAGTTTCTACATGAAGCCAACTGAAAATTCAAATAATAATTTAAAAATAATTGATAAACCTTTACAAGTTAATCTTTCAATTTTAAAACCGTACAGAGCTAATTATAACTACACAAAAGTAACTATTATGCTGTAGTAATAATCAATTTTTCAATTTGATTAGCCTAAAAATCCGGATTATCCCCAACTATTATCCCGCTCGGTCCCCACGTGGGGACTTACCTTATTTCTAAACTGTTCCATCTGTCACTTTATTGGTGATAGTGGTACTTAAAGGTGGGATGGATGAAACATTTTATTATCATCTGTCCCCTTGTAGGGACAGATCGGGGTGACGGTTGGGAATAATCCAAAAATCTTTTGTCAATTAAATACATCTTACTTATATCATAAATGCGAAAGTTTAGAATAATGTATATTTGTTAGAATTTGTAGCCTAAGGTGTATGGATCTCAATGACGTTTGGCATAGATGTAGAGGATATTATATAAACATTAAACATGGAGTTTACCTTATATCATGAATACTTTCCATTACATTAATTTCACAATGTAATTTTTTAGTAACCCAGTCAAAAGCAGCAAGGTGACCAAGTTTACTTCCTAATAATAAATGTCTCCCATTACGTGAATATTTTGCTCTATATGGTCCGAAATCAAGCTTCAAGTCAAATATTTTCGTAGCTGCGGCAATGTCTACATTCTCAGCTATTATTTTCTGTGATACAGATGTCGTTTTCTCACCTTCGCCAACTTCAATTAACCTTTAAAATAAATTATTATGAATATATTTCAGTGAACAACAAAACTTGTACCATGGCTGAATTCCGAAATGACTCTCAAATATATTGCTTAAACAATTATGATGGTATATATTTGAATAATGTCGGTAACCATGTGTTAAGAAATTGTGCATGATCTGGTTATTATGAGTGTTAATAGAATATATGCACCTTATAATATAGCAAAAATTGCTTGTGATTTAAAAAATACAATACCCTTGATCTTCTGTGAGAAGAATTTCTGCTCGAGCAGCTTGTTCTTGAGCATATTTGTACTTGTTTTCTTTCTTTTTTAACTTTGAAGCATACAATGGATGCCTTACACCTTTTCCTTGCAGCCCTTCACCTCTAGAATGACGCTCTAATGACTTTGGATCAACTGGTGCTTTACCAGGAAATTTAACATCACTTCCCCGTTTTAGTACATTTTTATTAATGTTACGCGTTTCCTAAAATTTCATTTTCTGATTCATCAAACAAATAATATAACAGAAACATTGAGCATATACTTAAGAAATTTTTTTTATAAAGCATGTCAGCAATCAAATGTATCAATGTTATAGTAAATCAGATACGATGTATATATTTTTTGGTTATTATTTACAGTGGCAATTTTTTATTATGGTTACCTTAAATCGTCGTTTTTTTATAGTACGTGGTGTTACTTTTATATTAAATACTTCTACGTCATTACTGGAATGGGATTTTTTTGGTTTTTCGTCATTTTCTTTTTGAAAATAACGTATCTGGAAAACATAAAGTTTTAATTTTAGAAGACGCTTTAGAGACACGATTATTCTTCTTTCCTAAGAAAATATCAACTTACCTTTTTTGTCTTATTTTGGACTTTCATTTTAAATTATGAGATATTTAAATTAAAAGCTTTATAATGCTTTTTACTTATTATATCAATGAAAATAAAAGAAATAATACACAAGATACGACCACAGAGACACATGTGTTAATGACATTGACATTTCTATTTGACAGAGTTGACATATGAAAGAATTATAACTTTTTACTAATAAGTGTAGATTGTCAATTTCTCAAATTGTCAAATACTCTCTTTTCTTTCAATATAGATTTTGGGTAATAAAAAAAGTAAGTGACTGAGTGGATAATGCTTTTTTTTCACTGTGCTTGATCAATAAAAATGTTCGAGGCGTTGAAGCGTGCAATATCTTTTTTAACCCATATAATTTAACGACGGTGTAGTAGGCGTATTTAGGTTAGTAAAGGTATTCTATTTGTCACATAAATCTATACTAATATTATAAAGAGGAAAGATTTATATTTTTGTATTCAAATAACTCGAAAACTACTGGACCGACTGGAAAAATTCTTTCACTATTAAAAAGATACGTTATCAGTGAGTAACATAGGCTATGTTTTATTTATTTTTTTTTACTTCAGGCAGACGAAGTCGCGAGAAAAGCTAGTAAGGTAATAAAGGGAGCTAAACAGCAGTGGTATCCTTAAAGATTAAAAGTCACCTACCCCATGGATGATACATGTTGGGATGTCCGTAACTTCAGAGCGACCATAGATGCGTGCCAACTTTTGCGTAAGAGGTTCATACGCTCCTTAAATTACAGGTTTCTACCTGAAATCCATGTTTCATTTCTGTCGTAGCCTACTTCATTCCTTTAAAGTGTCGAAGCTTCACTCACCACTTAACTTATTTATAACTTACTTGTTACTAGTCGTGATCATAAGAAGATTCAAGTTTGAAGAAAAACAAAAAGTTAATTATGGCCGGTTTTCGAGCCACTTAACCATTTGATAGTGCTTTTGTGATAACTGAAATTTAGTTGAACAAATTATCACCAGGTATTGAAAGAGGAAAAAATTACACCATGTTATTCGAATTTATTATTTTTATTCTCTTTAACAACACATACTCAATATTTTACAGAAACGTATATGACATCAGAGTAGTAACATAGTAATAGGTTTAGTATTTAAATGCGAATAGAGTTACCGATTCGTGTATCATTTTGACTTGAAGAGAGAACTTTTAAGCATTAAATAATATAGATTTAACAAAACGTTATGAAATAGATACAGTTTCAAACAATTATTGCACAAAATTTGTGTATGAGTTTGCCAAATAAAAACATTGCAAAACAACATCAACTCGTGACAATTAAGCTATCACATTCCGTAAAGGTAACAATAAATAAGTCGTAACACGTAACATAATCACAGTAAAGTGAAACATGACTAACAAAGTAAGTAGTTCATTATTTCTAAAATTGGTTAATTAATGACTGAATTATTTATCTTACTAATGAGATCTCATTATTATCTAATATAAATAAAATCGTCCATATGACGTGTCAACTATGTATTCACAATTTTATTTACAAATGTGACTAGAGAGTCCTCTAAGGAGTTTATAATTTCGTTTTTAAAATCTCTATCTCCGCAGCCTAGTCCATAAATCAACGGATCAGCTGTGACTTAAGCATTTGGCACATTCCCAGTATTTAGAAAATAAAACATAAATATTCGTCAACATATTATCTTAATTACTAATTAATACCTTTCTTTGGGCGAAACAAAATTATCCTTTCACTAAACACGTCGTAGCCCAGCGACAATAAGATAATTTCTATTATAATAATATAGAATTAGGTACAATATTTACATTCCAAATCTGACAATAATATTTATGTACGCTAAATCACTTATATGCAATAGTATAAATTTTTCTCCTAACATTTAGTTTTATGTTAAGCATATATGAGTAACAATGTTTAAATTTTATTTAAGTCTTACTATAAGTCCTTCTTTAGTTTTTTTTTAATATTTGAAAGATTTTAGATTGTTGTGTGTACGTCAAAGAGAAGTCACACATCGTATACAATGGTTCACAAAACATTGTTACCTAAGCAGAACACATAACGACCGAATATAATCTTAAATATTCGGGTGCACTATACAATATACATAGTCTTATACACAAAAACATTCACTGTTTAACCGTTTTTCTTTGAAAGTTTTTTTTTGTTAATAGCTAAACGTTCGAACTTGTCGTTAATTAAATTGCACTATGTCTTTTACCACTGTATAAGCTCCGCCGATCTGAGCCGGACAATATATTTATTGTCGCTCAGATTCGACGGCGCTTGTTGAACCTTAAATGGGTGTCGGCAGCACTGTGAAGTCTTGGAGCGCGTTTTTCACCGTTTCGTATATCGGTCGGTTCTCGTCGGGGCAGTATCCGTCTGGAGAGCACAGTGTCTGCAGCTTGGTGAGATAGGAGTCGAAGTTGTCGTGCGCGGGCTTTTCGTTGGGAACGGGCGGCGGCGGGGCGCCTGGCGTGCCCCCGGCGTTCGTCACGGGCGCCGTCCCACCGCCCGGGATCCGCACGTGTTCGAGTAACGTTATTACGTTGTTGCGGAGGCTCTCGTAATATTCATTGAGGTTGTTGTTCCGCTGGGATATCAGCTGGTTCTCCTGGAAATAAAGAAAAACATAAATGTCAAAAGTTAACACGAAAAAAATTAAATTATTAGTTTAATTTGCGTTACGAGGGTGAACCCGAATAGTTATGGCTGTACTCACAAAGGTTTGCAAGATGTTAGTAGCACTCAAAGCTGGATGTTTGGAGCCATGACAGTACCATCTACGAAATTTTTGACCATTGAAAGATTATTATGTAAAGTCTACGACTTATTGATTCAGCCCTACCCTGATTTCTATATGATAATTACTGACCCGTTCGCCATGACTGAGATGGGTTTCCATCGCGTTGATGTCCGACTTCAGTCGTATCATTTGCGATTCAACGCGAGCGTTTTCTCTCTGCAGTTCTGTTATCTCTTGTTCGAGGGTCATTAGATCTTCACCGTTACCAGTTTGCATGTTCATTTCCATACCTATGAACGACAAATAAATGTTGTATAGTGTGTTAATTAAATTTAACTTAACAAGTTATTCAATTTGCTGTCGCTAATTACCTGAATATGGTTTTGGGTATAAAGGCGTGATATCATCCGGGTATTTCGCCTTCTTGGGCTGCGGGGTGGGCGTGGAGGAGCCTGCGACGGGGCAGCCAGACAGGGAGCGGTGAGTAAGGAAGGAGCCGTTTATATGACCGGAGCCGTCGCAGCCGGGCGTGGGACAGTTGACGCCGTCGAACTTGATGGCAGAGGCGGCTGCCGCAACCGCGGCCTTGTGCTGTTCCACCGTGCCGCCGCTCTCCAACACTCGCATTTTATTCCTATTCGCTATCGGACAGCCGGAAGCGCTGATGAAAAAAGCCCCCTCGTTAATTAAAAAAAATAGTTATAATACATTTTATAACAATTGCAGCATTACGCTAATAGTCTCTATGTATAAAGGTGCGCACGTGGTCTTACCTCCGATGCGATAAGAATTTCCCTGTCGCGTGTCCAGATCCGTCACAGCCCGGTATAGGGCATCTAAGCAGCGTGTAAATAATCAACATACTATATGTAAGCGGTATTCATTGAAACATTGTATCAAATTTTTCTTATCTTTAAATGATTTGAATAAAAGTGGTATTAGAGAAATTTTAGACATGACGCATGAAGTAGACAACATAACCTAAATAGTTTTTATCAAAGACGATAGATGAAACAGTTCTCGTTAGATAGATAGCAGTATCGTTGATTCGCCGCTATTTACTCTAATTATTACACGATGTTTTATAAAATGTAATGTACAAATTCGTAGATTGAAAGACAGTGATTGTTAGTTCCAAGTCCCGTCTCACCAGAGACCCCTTATCAAAGTGTTATAAAATCCTACCTATCTTAGCTTGTATTAGTTTGTGGGCACGCGGAAAGCTGGAAAGCTAGTATTGCTTAGCTTAGCCTATTCCCTGTGGTCGTTTACCTGAGTGGCTCCGAGTCCTGTCCATCCCGAGGCTTGCTCTTTGGCTTGTTGGCGCGCGGGCAGCCGGAGAGGGAGCGGTGGGAGGAATAGTTGCCAGTGACGTGTCCGGAGCCGTCGCAGCCGGGGGTGGGACACTTCAACTCCTGCGAGTGCGGCTGCAGCTGGGAGCGGTCGGCTCGCGGACAGCCGGAGAGACTGCACATGTACACACTGCTTACAATGACGTGACGACGCAACGTATCGCAATACGCTACATTCAACACTTTAACCATACCCCCACCGTTCTTGCGGTCGAGGGTTCGAATCCCGCCATTCGACTAACGTGTTGAACCACATCCTATCAATCTTAGACCTTAGTAGGAATTGTTAAAGGAAATTTTAGTAAATTAACAAAAATGTACTAACATTTTCATAAAAGAAATAGCCGTTTTATTGTTACAAAAACATACTTCTAGACAAAGAGAGATGGCGCAGGCAACCATATGATATCAAAAATTATGTAATCGACATCAAAATCCAGGTATCCAAATATAATCGACGAAGTACTAGCTGCAAAAAGAAAGGCAAACTTTAACGCCGTTCATGTAATCATATACCTTTTTTTTCGTTTCATTACAAAGTAGTGTTATTAATACCACAACACGAAATTATTCACAAACATTATATTGAATATTAATTCCGTTAGTGATTAACAATGCAACGAACAAAATATATACATCGCATTGTTCTAACTAAAATGTCTACAGTCTACAGAATATTAACAAAATATTATTGTAATTGATTGTGTAATAAAAATTACATTTGACAAGCGAAACATTCTAGACTTATTAACAAAGTATGAGAGTACAATTCTCAGGAATCTTCAAAACGAAGTCAAAGAAATATATTTCATTTGTCAGCCTTATTAAAATCCAGATAAAAATATGTTTTAATAAAAGTTTTTCGATGGAAGTTTACGGTTAGCATCTACTGAGGCGTGTATAAATAGACTGTCTGCGAAGAGTAACATGTATGTAGACGATGGAATGGGAATGCATCGTGTTTCTATATATAAATGCTCTGTTTGTTTGTGTTACATGCATTCCTTGGTCGGTATCTGGAGTTTTATTGGATAAAATACTTCTTCATATGATTTGAATTGGATTTCTTACTTATAGTAAAAATTTAGTAAAGATATTTTTATAGTTATTTCGAAGTTTGGTTTGTTTATTAGTTTAGTATATGCTATTATATTTTGATTTTTATTTAATTATTAAATATATGATTATGTTAGTTAATTAATCAAGTAAAGCTTTATGTTGCAAGTCAGCTTTTCAAACACTAAACACGTAAATCGAAATCGTTGCTTCCGACGATTTCACGTCAACATTTCGTCATGCGGTTAGTGCACAGAGAAACCTCGGATTACGCCGTCAATTTGTCGGGTGCGGAAACGGGCAAATTGCCGTTCAGGGGCGCATAACGACACGGAACCACACTGAGCACTTCGCGATGCAAGCGCGAATATTCACTTGTACGCGATAATATTTGTGAGTACTCGAATATTTTTGAGTACTCGAATATTAGCGAGCACTGGAATATTATCGCTTGCCTGCGGTGAGTCGCGAAGTTGCCAGACACGTGTCCTGAGCCGTCGCAGCGCTCCACCGGGCACTGGAGCAGTTCGCGGGACTCGCGACACCGGTACCCCGCTCTCACGTAATACTCGTCGCGTACGTAGCTACCATCAAATAAATTATCAAAACAAACGAGCAATAACTACTTAAAAGTGTTTAATTTGTAAATATTTGACCACATGACCTTATTGTGTACAGTTCTAATTGCCCCACTAACATAAAAACCGTATTCTATAATACTATAAACTACTCAACACGTCACAATCTACGTAAAATTATTTGGATATGTTTACAAAATTTTATCCCCGTTTCTTTAACTGGAATGTAATTGTTAATTTATTTTTTATGGAGATAATTAGAAATTAACTGAATAAACTATTTATCTCACCTGTTTCGTCGCATATCTGTGTTTTGGTGCGGATTTGTGCGTACAATCTTATCTTTATTTATCTGTGGCGGTGGTCGCGGGAGCGCCGCGCCCTCCGCCCGCCGCGCCGGTATATTTAGACTGATCCGGCGAGTGTGATTTAGCTACAATTGAAATCCCACACTTCGAGACAATAGCGTAACATAACTTTTATTGACATTCCCCACTGTTATTTTCTTTTGTATAAACAATAACAATATCTGAAGCACGGAAACAGAAGACGGAGAAATTGAACGATGAAAAACATGATCACTTTTGAAAAATCAAAGATAGGTAGAGAGGAACATTTAAAATAGATTCACCTATGTAGGGCGCTGTTTCTTATTGATAAAATTAAAAAAGTGGGAATCGAATAGAGTTCGTCAGCTTTAATATTGAACATATAACCAAAGGGCTATTGCTATCTTATATCAATAATATTCAGAGTGTGATTGATCCAAGACTGTGTTAGATGGTGTTGGAATGTCATGTTATGTAAACATTCCATCACAGGGTGACGTCCACTCTCAACATGACACTAAAGGAGCATGACATCGAAGTGAAATTTCAAGGCGACTCTGCCACAGTTGTATAATAAATTATTCCAGTAATAAAATGACCAGTGATAAACGAATGTTCGTTATGTCATTTGACAAAATTCAAGCTATCGACCGCTATGTGAAATGTTTGGCTTATTACGATTTAATTAAATCACATTTACACACTACTTCTTCGCCCTTCATTTACCATGGATTTGATGTTGATCACTTAATATTTGATACCAACTCACAGGACTTGCCTTTGCCTTTTCAACAACTGACAGTTATTGATACAAATCTTCGACTTTCGAATCTATTGAGAATACATTTCCACTACTACAGGAGAGAACTGCTCTTTGCAGACGTCTCCAGGCGGCGGTCTATTCACAACCCATGTTCGCTTGTTTGTTTGCCTTCATCTTCTAAAAAAGATACTTACGTGTTATCTTTAGGCTTGTCGTGGGGCGCGTGGGAGGCGTGCGGCGCGTGCGGCGGCGGCATGTAGCAGGGCGGCGAGTAGGGGGGCGCGTGAGGGTAGGTGGGCGGGGGGTAGCCGCACTGGTACTGGTAGCCGCCGTAGCCCGCCGCCGCCGCCGCCGCAGCCGCGTACTCGCCCTGCCCCAGTCCATACCCTGCCACCGGGTGCGGGCTTACGCCGCCGTAACCTAACAAACCAGTAACATATCAAAATCCATACACCTGACCGTACACCTGTGATTGTAGGTGGTAAAATAAAACGTAATATCCCTATTTATAAATTTGTGAC
>DVQG01000792.1:0-12845 GCA_018231605.1 Papilio ambrax
CAGCACATACTGTGCCGACCCTCCGTAAGGGATAAGGGCAAGTTGATGATGATTCAATAAGTGGTTTTATTTCATTAGTAGTCTTATTAATTAGAAAGTGTTTAAATACAAGAAACACAAAAAAACAAAATAATTAAAAAAAAAAAACAGTACACTAAAAAGTAATGAAATAATTCCTTGAAAATATTAAACCTCCCTTATTGTAGCTGTTATGTCTACATTGTACAATTGTCATTTTTTTTTCTAGACTACCCCCTACAATTACACCAAATTTCATCGAGATCTGTTCAACAGTTTAGGCTACTAACTCCATATAAACTTTCGCATTTATAATATTAGTGGAATCCCTTAGATTATATATTACAGCAAATTCTAATCTAATAAATAAAGTTGATAAATCAATATTTCTTCCAGGTCTTTGCGGCATGTGTTTCGGTTTCGTAATATCAGCCGCTTGTGAGTTGGAGAGGAACGCGATCCAACTCGCGCTCGGCTCGTTCTACCCGACGTTGTTGCTGAGCGGCGTCATCTGGCCGATAGAGGGCATGCCGTGGGCGCTGCGCTACATCGCGCTGTGCCTGCCGCTGACGCTGGCCACCACCTCGCTGCGCTCCGTGCTCACGAGAGGCTGGCCGCTGCAGGATCCAGACGTCTACATGGGCTTCGTCGCCACATTAGCCTGGATAGCGTTATTCCTCGTTGTTACATTAACTATTTTACGTTTCAAACGAGGATAAAAGAATGGATTTTGCTCAATATCGTTTATTACCGTAACCGTCAGTTAAATAGAGATGTGCTATTACAGAAATTTTCAAAATTTTAGATTATTAAAAAGAGTAGTGTTAACAATTTTTATATGAATGAAGAAAATGTTCTGTGTAAATTTAAAACTTTAAAGGAAATATAATTTAAATTAATTTTAAAATTTTAAATGCTTGTCTTTTAAAAATGTACCGTTTGAATAATGCCATTTTTCTATTTAACCGACGAATTGTATTTGATACGTATTATCTATGGTTTTTCAAAGACAAATATGATTTTTATATGCTTCGATAGACATCCATAGATTACATTTTTTTAATCTGTATTTGTATTAATTACAGTATAGTAATGGAGAAAATATCTTTAATATCCGTCCAACCTAATTTTAGGTTAATTCGGGTCGTTGAGTATATCTGTTTTTAATAACGCTCTCTTCGACATGATTTTATTTATTTTTTTAATATACAATCACATTTTCATTTATTTTATAATCTGGTAGAATAAACAGATTTATACGCAACGACCTAGATGCATAAATTAACAAAAAAAACCTAAGCATATCAATGTTAATTGCTCAAATCTTTAGATCACAATTAGGGCTTAATTCTTACTAGAAATCAACACTATCCGATAATAATAACAATGCACAAAAAATACATTATTAAATGTACTTTAACTAATCAAAACGTATGAAATAACGAAGTGCTTAATTTTTTAATCACAATTTTATTTTTTAATCACAAATTACAAGAAATACAGATTAAAAACTGTTCCGATGTGTTCCCTAATTTTTAATTTGTTTAGATTAGTATAAAAATACAGTTTGAAGTAAGAATTAAGCCCAATATTATTTTAGCTAAATGACTGTTAGTCGATGTGTAAATATTAGAATGTTATTTATAAAACGGGCAGTTGTAAAACGCCCGGTAAGGTGGTTAGTAGGGAATGTTAGCAATTATGATTGGTCCAACGCTTTCCAAGGGTATTTTATAGTTTTATTAATATATTTTATACTTTCTCGGTAAAGGAATATGTTTTTGGGTGTGAACTTGAGACATTGACTTTGAGATACCTGAATATTGAGTTACCATAGAATAAGATGGTGCCATAAAATCGATCGCGTATCGTTTATTAAAAAGTAAATCAGAACATACTATAAACACAGAAATTTTTTTTTATTTTATCAATCAGAGCTAATTAAATCAAAGTTTGATGCTTTTCAAAATTTAATTTTCGAATGGAACCGTTATGCACGGTTCAGTATTGCCAGTGAAAAACAGAAACGAAAAGCAATGTAATAGCGCCATCTTGTTTTTATATTAATAAAATAAGAGATCTGAGTAGTTCCGTTTATTAATTTTAAGTATAAAAGGTGTCAATGCTTTTCAAATTATTGACTCTCTAGTTATAAAAATGTACAGTAAGTTAGGTTGTGCGTGGAGTCTAGGCTAAGACTTTGCAATAGTATCTAACGTAATTTAGCGTGGTGTTGCATGTATAAAGAATAGAATTATATAAAGGCAATCATGTAAACGTCTATATTCTAAATGAATCTAGATTCTTAACTAGTTGTGTAGATTTGAAGTGTCAGACTGTGATTATTTTTGCTAACATTGACATTTTTGTAATGACAATTATATAATAATATTATACCAAATAAAACCTTGCTTTTATTTCTACCCGGTGACCTTATTAACAAAACGATATAACTAAACCAACCAGATCATTCAAACAGTAACACAAGTAACTGGTAAAAAATGTGTAACTGGTAAAACGAGGAAAACAAAGGCTTATACTCTTGCACTTTATACTTGAAGTAGTTAAAAATTTAAACAAATCATCATCTTCCTCATAATTCCATTCCTGCAAAGTCGGCGCAATAGGCTTTTGTCCTCCAAATAATTCTATCATATAACCCGTCGTCTCAGTCACTTCTTGATCATGTCACCTTTCCACAATCCATCCATCTCTTTCTCTCTCTTAAAACGTTAAACAAAAATGAATTAACAAACCTTTTACTTAACAAACCTTAAAAAACCTTACCATTTAAAGTAAAAGTTACATACCCAGGTTCAAAAACCTGGGCATGTAAGGTCAAGTCATGTTTTGACCATTGTACTCCTAAGTTTCAAAACCTTGCAACAATAAATTGTCATTGTCAAAAGAGTTGACACTGACAGCTGACATATTTTGGTTAATCAATTTTAAGGTTATTTTATGCTGTACTTAATTAATTAATTCTAAATAAAAGCTAAAACTTATTGCAGTTTAAAAGTATTTATTTAAACGTCGATCATGAGTTTTTTAACTAATGTAGTTTCCCGGAACATATGTAAGTAGACAACCTACCAAATTAAATAACATTTTTAACAACAAAGTGTATAAAAAAATATTTAATTTTACAGATTTAGCTGCAAGGTGTATTCTATTACCGATACGGCAATCTTCGACTGTACCTGAGGATGATTCTCCCATAGAAATGGAAAATCCTTTTAAAAAAGAAAGACGTCAATGTATATTGTGTAAACTTAACATAACACCTGATTACAAAAATTATAGACTACTCTCTCAGTTCCAAAGTCCTTACACTGGAAGAATCTACGGCAGACATATTACCGGTCTTTGTAAAAATAAGCAGGAACTAGTTGAATCAGAAATAAAGAAAGCACAGAATTGTGCATACATGCCATATTTCTATAAAGACAGAATGTTTCTTAAAGACCCTAAGCTTTTCGATCCTGAGAATCCAATTCGATCACACAGATTTTAATGTTTAAATCAGTAAATTAGTTTTATTAGAATAAATAGTTATATTAAATGAATGTTTTATTTGTGTCCTTGCAGTCTTTTCAATTTTTACTGAATGCTAATGTTTTTATTGCCTAATTGAGCTACAAGTTTGCACTGGAAGGAAATGATCATTGCCCACAGACATCTGTATTTGCACATTTTAATTGACAGAGGGGACATAACAGGGGGTATATTTCACCTCCCTATGCCCTTGTCTAATATACCTCACCATTCCATTCTTATAAGTTGCGGATAGGTCCAAAATTAGGCCTTGTCCAGTAAAGTTTAATGTCCAAAGGCTACTTAACAAATTCAACTCATTATTTTTTTTAATTTCCAATCAGAAATTAAAAAACAGTATAACAAAAAACATTTATTATCAATCATGTTAGAATAAATTAAATATAGTTAAATCCAGCTGAAACAAACCATGCATGTTAAGTAGTAAGGTCCTATTTCCTGGTGTCCTGGTTAGTTAAGGAAATAAGCTTAGCCAATTTTTTTATTTCATAACAATTATAATAGAATCTAAAATATAGTATTACAGGTCATTAAATATAGAAGTTAGTATACTATTATCGTCAGGAGTACTAAAGCAATCATTATCTACATCATAACCTACATAAGAAGGTGGTATTCTCAACATTTCTAATATATTAGAATAATTCATATCAGAATTATCAGGTAATTTTTTCTTCATTAACTCTAAAAGCTCCATTAAAGCATCCTGACAACCTTTGCGCCATTTTCTAATTAAACCTCTAACTTCTTCAGTATCTTTACTCTGTGCTTTTGCGAAAAGAAGTTGTTTTTTAATTTCGATTCGAGCTTTCAACTCATCAATGTCCTTTTGTGTTATAGATCCAGTTGATTTAGCTTTGACTGGTTTGATAATTTTATCATGTTTAGGGAAAAATATCACTTTTCTATTCAACTCGAAATCATCATCATCATCACTAAAGGAGTTAGAACTTTGTGATGATTCAATAGGTCCTTTTTCTTTTATACTTTTTTTGTCTTGCTTTTTATTAGGTGCATTTTTCTTACTGCTTGTTGATTTTGTTTTCTTTATTGGTTGTATTTTCGGGGAGTTCTTATTTTCCTTAATTTTGAACTCATCATCAGAATTATTATTTTCTTGTATGTTTTTATTAAAATGACTTAAAGGTATATCTTCATTATCATAATCACATAAAGTATCAGGTTTTTTAATAGTTTTATTTCCTGTTTTCTTTAATATTTTATTTTGTATTACAACTATACACTCTTTCATCAATTTATTTGGCATTTCAGGATTAACTGTAGTTTTGTTTTCATTTATATTGCAATTATTGTTTAATTTAATCTCTTTGTTATTATCAATAGGTAGATTTTCAGTATTAGTAATTTCTCCATTCTTTTCCCTTGTATCTTCTAATTGTATTAAATTTTTTGGTGAAATATCTTCACTAGGTTGTTTTTCTTTACTATTTCTTATAGATTCATTTATTTTGCTTAAATTTTCTTCTATATTATTTCTAACCATAATTGCAATGTCTTCATCTTTGTATGGTATTGCTCTAGATCTTTTTCGTGTTGCCTTTCTTACAGGAGTGCTATCATTAGTATGAAGTATCTCTTTACCAACTGGCGGTGTTGTAGCAATGTCTCTGATTTCATTCGTTTCATTACCAACAGGCGAAAGTTGTGGGTCATCGTCTAAATGTAGCTTCCGCTTCCTTGTCCTTGTATCCTCCTGTATATTATCCGCAGTTTTCGTTACATTATTAGAAGCGAGCGGAGAAACAAACGGCGAAATTCCAGATTTCTTCCATTTTCGAGATAGACCAAGACGTCTTATTGACGTCAAATGCGATTTGCTTATACCACCAGGTGTCTTTGGTGAATCTCGTTCGTTTGATTTTATTTCACCGTTTTTCATATTCATACTAAATAATATTTATAAAGAAAATATCCCATTTCGTAATGTTTACGAGTAAATGTCAAATTGTATCAAAATATTTTCGCGCCATTGAGAACAGATCTTCGTCGAAAAATTATAGACAAATAAAGTTAAAAAATCACAGCAAAAACCAAAAACTGTAAGGCATTGAGTTATTTCATGTATATTTAATTGTCGCAAATAACTTTTTATACATTTTTCTACATACCTAACATAAGATTAGATTTTTTTTTAATTTAAACTCTTCGCACTAAACAAAAGTTTAAATCTGACAGATCTTACTTTTACCCAAAATATTTCTTAAGAAAAATAAAATAATTGTCTTTGGTTTCCAAAACTAGCCAATCAAGAAAAAAATTAGTTTTTCGCCTAATAACAAGCCCGACTGAACTAATACGACCGACCGAATAAACGAAATCCAATAACACACATAAAATATAAGTTTAAATAACGTCTATAATCTAATTTGTGTGATATTAAAGTGAAGTGATTGGAAATAAAAAATAACAACATTACATAATGCCGTTGCTTCGCCTAACTTCGGGTGGTTTTGGGCAGCTGCGTAATTTCGCTACGTCAGCGGCCCTGGCGAAAAGAGTGAAGACATTCGCCGTGTATCGCTGGAACCCGGACGAGCCTGACAAAAAGCCTTACACTCAGAACTATGAAGTCGATCTCGATGACTGTGCACCCATGGTTCTTGATGCTTTACTCAAAATTAAAAACGAAATGGACCCGACCCTGACCTTCCGTCGCTCGTGCCGCGAGGGTGTCTGCGGCTCTTGCGCTATGAACATCGACGGTGTGAACACACTCGCATGCATCAGTCACATTGATAAAAATCTGTCGAAGCCATCGAAAATCTATCCCCTACCTCATATGTATGTTGTGAAAGACTTGGTGCCTGACTTGAGCAACTTCTATCGCCAGTACCAGTCTATAGAGCCTTGGTTGCAACGTGACAAGGAAGCAGTAAAGGGTAAAGAGACGCAATTGTTACAGGATGTTGAAGACCGTGCTAAACTGGATGGGTTGTATGAATGCGTGCTCTGTGCTTGTTGTTCAACAAGCTGTCCGTCTTACTGGTGGAATGGCGACAAGTATCTCGGCCCCGCTGTCCTCATGCAGGCTTATAGATGGATCATTGATTCTCGAGATGATGCTACTGAGAAACGTCTGTCGAAGCTAAAAGATACGTACTCCGTATACCGTTGTCATACTATCATGAACTGCACTAGGACATGTCCGAAAGGTTTGAACCCAGGTCGTGCGATTGCCCAGATCAAGACATTGTTATCTGGAATTGTTAAGAAACAACCTCCCATCATGGATCCCTCAGGATTAGAGAAACAAACAGCACAGAACTAGGAAAATCTGATCTATTAATGTTTCATTAAACTATCTTAAGTGTTATTTAACTTGACTTGTACTTATGGTACAATAGAAAATATAGAATTAAGAATATATGACCTATATACAAAAGTTAAGCAAAACATTTTTAGATTTCAATTTCCTTTGACTTGCATTGTTAAATAGAAAAAAAAACAAATGTCAAATTATGGACAATAATAGAACATAAATGAACTTCTTTCATATAATTTATTTTTAATAATGACTTGTACACATTTAAGTTTGACTACTTCATATTTAGTTAATTTTTAAAAACAAACAAAAAAAATGAAATTATATTCAAAGTATTATTTTTTTGTCATCAAATCACTTAATTTATTATACCATGTGATCTATTTATTAATAAACAGATGTAATTGTACAAAAATGTTTAAATTGTGGTTGGTTTACAAAATAAAGATTGTTTAGTTTATATTTGTTCATTTTTAATCTAACAACTTATTTTGCACAGAGAATATTTCTCCAGTAGCATATTTTTATGTTTTGGGATTGAATCATAGGATTATTCCCAACCGTCACCCCGCACTGTACCGACGTGGCGACTGATGAGAGTAAAAAGTTTCATCCGTCCAACCTTTTAGTCCCACTATCACCAATAAGGTGCCAGATGGAACCGTTAAGAAATAAGTCCCCTCGTCGCAAAAGGTGGGACGGATGAAACTTATTCTGATCTATCGCCACGTGGGGACAGAGTGGAGTGACATCATAAATAGACAAAGTATTGTTTGAAAGCAGATTTTAATTGCATTCGGAATTATCCATACTTTTATGAGTTAATTAACCTGATTGTTTACGCAGATAATTAAATAACTATGAAATGACCATAAGTACAATCAGCACATTAAGCGGTGTTCTACTTTAAAATTGCTCTATTCCTTGCAAAATCAGACTCCCCGAATCACCCGTGTGTGTTACGCAAACAACGGGATAATAAGCAATGTTTAAAAGCTCCGTCCTATTATTTATTGTTCCATGTCGTCTCAATACAAAGCATTCAAAGCGTACAAAGCTTTCAAACTAGTTTTAGAGGTTGACCACCGCTAGATTCCCTGATAGTACTGGCAACTAGTATATGCTTATTCTTTTAATGATGAGTGGACCCCATCGTTATTTATATGATTTCTAGTACACATGCACTACAAATATGTACTTGTCATTTACAACTATTGGGATATTTACACTATTTCGAAAAAAAAAACATATACACGACTTTGAAATATCATTTATTTTAATAATAATTTAAATTCTTATAACATTGTTATATTTATATGCACTTCAAGATATACAAAGCTTTTGCATATAAGTTTGAAAATCTGATATTTCTGTAGCAAAAAAATCCAGCAAGAAAAAAAAAGTAAGAAAACTTTAATGTCGAAAAATTTCACATGTTTGCGTCGCTGTTAACGAAAATCGAATCGCGGATTGCGGATGTTTTTGCTTTAAAAATATTTGACTTAACATAGCATTCTCTCTATACAAATAAAATTAACACTAAAAAATCCTTTTAATAACAAAAATACCTTAAACTATTAGATTACAAATTTGAGTTGGATTACAATTTATTCTGTAAAGTCTAATTTATCGTTAAAACCTTTAATTAAACATTGAGATAATAGTTAAAAATACCTACATATTGTGTTAACCGTCTACTGAATGTGAAGACTGCAGATAACGCATCTTTATTCATAAAAAGAATTAACTCAAAATTTTTGGAGTTTTTTTCATAATAAACAACAACATTTTTGACCGACTTCCCTAAAGGAGTTACTCAATTCGTCTGTATGTTTTTTTTTTAATTTTCATCTGTGTTACGGCATAACTCCGCCGCTAGTGGACCGATTTTGATAACTCTTTATTTTATCTGGAAGGTAATGCTTGCAGGTGGGTCCCATTTTCTTGTTTGATTTTTGAAGTCAATGATTACAACGTAGTTAAAACATGCCAAGATTAAAATAAGCCAAACATCCAAAGCAGTTTGCCGTAATTAAATTTTGCGTTAATTATTTTTATGAATAAAGATGCGATAAGATACCTAGTTAAAATATAGACAATAAAGAAAACTTACAGAGACTGCAGCTAAGAAGTCCATATTGATACGCGAATAACTACGAATTATCAAAGGATATTGTTAAGTCTATCGAAAACAGTTATTTAGCATCTGAAGGAAGGAAAAAAACATTGCCCTTTTTTGGCAGTTAATATCCAAAAGCTATATGTCCACAATAAAAACAATGTAACGAGGTCTTTTTATCAGGACACTGGAATTACAAAGAATTTTGAGGCGTAAGCCAAAAAAGACCTTTTTTGTCGTCTTCAAAGGTAATGCCTATGAATTCGTATCTTTGAATATGGGGTTGTCATTAATTTTAATACCAAGAGAGCAAAAGGTAAATATGAACCAAAAAGGCATCAGCAAGTGGTAAACTCGCAGGTTTGCCGATGGCTCCTATCACCGACCGCGTCCCGCGCGTGTCACATGTTAGAATGACGTCATAAGCCTATCGGCAAACCACTGCACAAGATTACAACTAAATCTGTATTGAGTAGTGAAAAAATTGTTGATTCATTTGCGACCTGCGCATTATTCATGAAAATTAACGATGCTTAATAATTTGATGCTAATGTTGTTCTATGTATTTTGTAATTTAACGATAAAATAAAACCTAATTTAATAAAATTGTAATAATTGAATATTATATTAACTATACCAAACGACACAAACAGCACCTAACACTATATTAGTGTAGAACTACACTGCGTTAACACTTAGATATGCTTATTAAAAATGTTACGGTAATGGAGTTCTACTGTTAGTACAATAATTATAAATCTATAAAACCTTAGAGAAATCACAATCTTTTCATATTTCACTTCAAAGGCAGTTGAAATGTACTAATACTATAATTTACTAAGGTTGCCATAATAAAACAAAAAAGTAAAAAATATGCATAACTACTAGGGTTCATTCGGACTGGGAAAGAACAGAGCAGATCTTAATATCGCAAAAAAAATTGTATTTACTCTATTGAAACATGGTTTAAGTTTATTTTGCAAGTGTTGTCAAAAGCAAGAGTAAAACGTGTCAAATAAAATTCAGCCTTATTACAATAACATAAATCTCAATTTTAGACGCGATTAAAATCTCACCTACACTCTGTCCTGTCCCACAATTCTTGTAAATTGTAAGATAACATCTAACGTATACAATATGTGATGGAAATATCGGATTTTGGTACTGACAGTGACGTTACTTTTAAACTATCTGTGCCTCTATCAGCCAGTAGTGGGACAGGCCCTAAGTTTGAAATTTTAAAATAGTCGACATTATTATTAAAACAAGGAAACTATTACAACTTATTCAAAAGTTGATAAATTAAACCAATAAAAACCAATAAATTTTTTTTTTGTTATTTGCTCGTTTTTTTTCTACTTCATATGAAAATCATCTAATTACTTTTAAAAATACAAAAACAAAAAACTGGCAACCCAAGCTAAAAATATCATGGACAATTTAGAATGGAAAATAATTGAAATTTCTTGTTCCTTACACAAACACGCATTTTAGGGTATTTGACTTAAAAACAAAATTTGTTTCCTAAATCATTATAAAACTTATAATATACGTTTTAACATATTTAAATATACCAAAAATCCATTTCTTTTTAAACCATAAACAATTACTTTTTTTTATAAAAGAAAAATCACAGACTAAAGTGTGGCATTAATTTTTATGCCAAATGCGAGGTCTAAATTCGGTGAATATATTCGTTGAAAATAATTTATTAGAAAAGTTTTAATTTAATTTAGCCTTGTCCCATGTCTTTGAATTTAAAAAAAAACAATAATACATGTACAAGCAAATGATTTTAACAAATTTAAATTACATATAGAAAATTTGAATACAAGTGTTTTAGAAATATACCAATTTAATAGTAAATAAGAAAAAACGTTATTCTTAAAAAGCCTTCATTACAAATGAAAGGCAAATTATTGTAAACAACGAATACAATTTTACATTAAAACTTGGAAACACAACCTTTCCCTTATTATTATTTTTAAAATGGTACAATCAAAGCTTTTTGCGGTGTACCAATTACAGAAAAATCCCTATTCCTTTCAACAAGTCAGACTCCGAGAAAACACTTCTCAATCCTTCCTTCATAGCACGTAGCTGTCATAAAATGAAATATAGAGCCAGCTACTTGTATGCTGGCATAAGTGTATGTACTGGCATGTCTATTCCGTTATTCTCAAAAATTACAACTGCCCATTTGTACGTTTACAAGATTTTACCCTTCATATAGAAAAGTTCATTAAAAAAAAATCCCACAAAATATATCACCTGACAGCCAATTTTTGTTAAAGAAAACACAATAAACTGGTTATAACCAAGTCAAATACCCTAATATTTTCAACTTAACTTATATTATTCCTTCTAGACAAGTAATGTAACTTAGGTTTGTATAAATCTGAGGTGTCATATCTCTGCACTTTGGAGCGAGGAGTTGTCTTTACCTTGCCATTTGGCGCGGGACTTTCTGTATTCTGTTCGTAATTTTCTACTGATTTATCACTTGATGGACTATTTGGAAGATCTATAGGGGAATTGATTAAAAACATCATTTTTTGCACCTTTTTTCTTATGTAAAGTAGACAGAATATTTTATCTACATTACTAATCTTACTAATATTATAAATGCGAAAGTTTAGATGGATGGATGTTTTTTAGAGTTCGTGGTCTAAACTGCTGAACAGATTTCGATGAAATTAGGCTTATATGTAAGGGATAGTCTGGAAGAACACATAGGCTACATACTTTCGTTTTTTTAATTCCGCGCGGACTGAGTCGCGGGCGAAAGCTAGTACAACATAAAATTCAAGGCTTTACATTATAATTTAAGTATTTATGGAATTTAAAAAAAAAACTACTTACCCTTCCTCGGCCTAGGTAGCCCTACTCTTCGTGCCCTGCCGAGGAACTTAGACTTTACCGACTGAGGCAGATTGTTGTTAGACCTTTCATCTGTATCTAGAAATACAAAAAAATACTATGAATAAAATTAATGAAATATCAATCGATTTATTTTGTTACCATAGGAGTTTTAGTTAATATCTTTAACTAGCTTTCGCACGCGACTCCGTCTACTTAAAATTTAAAAAAATAATACAAAACATAGCCTATGTTACTCACTGACAACATAGCTTTTTAATGGTGAAAGAATTTTAATTTTAATTACAATCAAACAAAGTTTTCCTCTTAATAATATTAGTACAGATAAGGATTAAAAAAAAAAAGAATAGTCCCATTTTATCTTCCCTTCCTCGATAAATCTAACTCCCCTTTCCTTCTCATCCCTTCTATTCCTAATTAGAAATAGAAATAGGTTTTAATACTTTCTTTTATATTTTACTACAGTAATATTTCAGTTTAAATTGCTTACTATAATTAGACATTCAAGAAAAATAGATGAGGCGATGAATAACATTTTTTCAGTGGTATTTTCTCTGAAAGATACTATGTTGTCAAGTTTATTGGTGTCGCGTGTGCAATGACATGTTATAAAACATTTTACAAAATTATAACAAGTTGTTAAAAAATGAACTAAACACTGTTTAAAAATCATACTAATATTATAAATGTGAAAGTTTAGATGGATGGTTGAATGGATCTTGATGAAATTAGGCAAAGACGTAGAGGATAGTCTGAAAGAACACATAGGTTACTGACTTTTGATTTTGTTTTTATTTCACGCAAACCGAGTCGCGGGCAAAAGCTAGTAAAATAGAAACATTTAATGTAACTAGTCTTGGGTAGTACACGTACGATGTACTAAAAAGTAATGTTACTCGGCACTGTACTAAAAGTAACGTTACCGAACGGCTTCCGTTAATCGGACATTTAGTACTTTTAGTACACTACACGATATCAGTGTTCGCCTCT